>VOPJ01005894.1:0-52117 GCA_014673585.1 Semibalanus balanoides
TTTTCTTTAGAATGACTGCTCACCTCACAAACCTCACCGTTTGCAGCTTTGGGTCGGCAGACACCGTAGCTGTTGAACGGGAGAATCTGCCAGTGGTTGGCGACAGTCCGTCTGCCAGGTCTGCGTCGAAAACGAGGTATTATTCAAGAAGTATTTAGATGATCAATTTAGAGTCGGTGCACATTTTGTGATACCAGTTATCCCTTTTTTGATATCTATCTTACTTAACTCCAGTCTCACCAGCATTATAGGCTATATATATATATATATATATATATATATATATATATATATATATATATATATATATATATATATATAATTGAAGAAAGCGTACAATTTTATCCATGTTTATCAACGTTAAAGACCTGGGTATTCATAGCTCTTGAGGTTTCATTAAAGAAAGCTGATACTTAATATTGGATTCATAATATGCTTGTTTGCTGTGATTATATACAAAATGCACAGGACCGACATGTTTTGCAGTGTTCTATGTTCATAATGTCTGTATTCTGATTTCAGGAGCTCCTTCGCCAAGCTAGATCCAGATATGTTCCCGGTGTCCCTGAGGCAGAAGCTATTAAATGGATCAGACCTCGACGACTCGGACGTCAGGACGTTCGTAACTATTGTCTATGAACAATATGTCGACAAGGCTCATCATAATACGTAACGTTATGAGTCATTATAATGTATGAGAGCTGTAGGTCTTCCTGATGGTGTGCATCAATCATTAGGCTTTGGCTAAGGCTTCCTGTCTATTTCCAGAATGAGGAGTTGCTTGTTTGCTACCTCCTTTTGCCTGTTCTAAAACAGTTGTACCTAGCCCACCCGACACAATTACCCCCTTTCAGCAGTAAGATTACCCCACCATTACCCCACCCTTCAAAATTAATACCGATTTATTAAAAAATGCAATTAATTGTTTTCCAATGTGTTGATTGCACCTGTTTACATACCGGTTCAGCAACTCGCAATAGAAACAAAGACAGAGCGCAATCACATGTATTAATTCCCTTTTCTTCACCAATTTCTCAATTCCTTTCGCGCAGCGCGTGCCGGATATCCGATGTTGGGGCTGATTCGTGCTGTGTTCGTGTTCTGTATGCCATTTTAAGCAGACATGTTTTCGTTTCGAAGCGTAAAGTAAAATGAACACTTAGGAAATAGGTGCGTTCTGTGCAGCTGTTATACTGTCTGAGTATGTTAAAAGAAATAGTTCACCTTTTTATATTTTCAGATATAACTTCTTTTCATGTCAAAAATAGCCACACATCGCGCCGATTCAGGACAAAAGGACGTAAATGTTTAATTTCATCAAAACTATATGCGTACTCTCCGCAACGTCAAACGCGGCTCGGCGAATCAGATTCGAATGTATAGTCGCGTAAGATTACTGTACAGCCTCTGCCCAGGCGTTTGCGGCCCACAATAGCCGCTGCCCAGTCGTGTGAGGCCCACAGTCCTTCGACAAAAGTCAAATATATTCGGCTGGAAAGACCTTTCAGCCCAGAAAACTTACAGTCAGGGGCAGTGTTGGATTTCTGGCCGTTTTCTGGTCCGGTGTTTTGCTCTCTTCAAAGTGTTACTCCCGTTTCGGCCTCAGCCTTTCGGGTTCAGCGAACGCTGCCGAAGTAAACGCCAGTTGAGATCCAAACTTTGTTCACAAATGAGTTATTTTCTGAAACCCAGAATAGTAATATTCTTGACTACAGAATATAAGAGGATATATTTAGCGTTGGGTACGTACTTATTACTTGAATTATGTATTATTTTCATAATCTAGGTAAATTCTGAGTCCAGAATATACTCGGTTGTGCACAAAGTTTGCACCTTCCACGGGGGATTGCGCACGCAGCATGACCCGGGGATTAGCTTGACCGAAGGGCTTGAGCACAACGGGAGTAACTCATTGAAGAGAGCAAAGTACCGGGGGCCCGAAAGCGGCCAGAACCAACGCTGGTTCAGGGGTTTTTTCAACACGGGCTACACAAATGCTATCTCAGTTCAAAACCCACGTTGAAGGGTGAATCTATTTCTCCTTAAGCAATTTAGCCGAGAGCTGCATCAAAAGCTGTCCTGCGTATCAATTTATGGTTCAACACTCACAGGCCCTCGTTACCCCCCGCAGAGATGACTTGCGTTACCCTAAATGGGGTCATGAACCACCATTTGGGAACCACTGTTCTTAAAGGATATTCCCGCTGAATAGACAGTCTAACTTAAGTCCATAACCTAAACCTAACTAAAAACCTGAATAATCACTATCACTGGTAATGAATGATGTATGCTGTGTTTCCATATGTGCGTCCTTCTCCAGCATATTTACATTTCCAGCTATCCTGGGGACCTCGGAGGCTATAGAACCTTTGCTGCAAACATCCTCGGTCATTATCCTACTGTGGGACAGAACAGGCCGCTCGCCGATGCGATTGTAAGTCTTATTTTGTATTGTGCAAACCTAGTGCCACACAGGTTAAAATAAGAATGCAACCCGCAACGGAGTTTAAGACTACACGAAACGCTTATGAAATTTCAAACTTGTACAAAGTAGACTATGTTCCGAGTGCTCAATGCACCATTCACAAGTTTGATGATTTTTGCGCCTGCCAATTTCTATTTTGCTTAGGGCACATCTGTCTCTCATAACTTATCCTTTGATAATTAAATATTGAGTAACAAGTGTAGAGATGTATTCATTTGCCTTCCCTTTTTTGTTCGATTCTTCTTGGCAACGCTCGTAGTAACACTACCTGTTCCCTTCCCGTGTTGGATGAAGTCATCCCGGGGCCGGTCTCATGCTAGTACAGCACACATGACGCTGAGAGTGACTTTCCCTCGGTTGTGTGTCTCTCTACATGCACTTGGGCGTTGTTTGTTTCAGGAAGTCCTGAGGGCTAAGCTGACGCACAAGTTCAAAAACTCGAGGCGCCGAAAAAGCACCGTGCTCCTAGAGGAAGAAAGGTCTGTGAAAGTGCGCAAGTTTGGGGGCAACGTGGTCGAGGTCTTACTGGTTTCCTTCCGCCAGGCTATTACGGAACTCGATCCAGTGCTGCCGACAGATTAACTCGTGAGAGGCGGTGGCGACACGCCTCTCAATGGAGCCACTTTCCCGCAGACGGCGAATGATCGTGAGAGACAAACTGTCTATGGACCAACTGGCTGAGAAGTTTCCTCCGCTGTTCACTGCTGATGGGGTAAGTAGTCCTATTGTTACTGATAAGTGCTTATATGTTTCACTGGCGTGTTACCAGACATGTTCCACACCCCCAGGCGTTTTGGCCTTTCAATGAGTATTGTGGCGACGGGTGATATGCTATAGCACTTCTTCACATTGCAAACTATTGCTCCGTGCTTACTTTTCCACTGTGCAAGTTTTTTCGTCATCGAAGTATCAAACCACCGCGAAAAATGGCCCAAATTACCTTCGGAATCATGATCCGAGGTTCAGGGATTCAAAGTGGATATCGGGGCTATTTCGAACGATTTTTGAAGCCAAACAAACCAACAGGCTCAGGCAATAGAGGAGGGATCCGGAACGCTAGAGTTAACAACGCATATTAGGTTCATGCTGTGCTTTTGCTGTTCATTCGTTGTTCAGAACCTTGATTCCAAATTTGAGGCTTCTGGGATCAGCCACATGTTCTGCGTTGTTACTGCATATTACTTACATTCAATTTATACTTGGAAGTATTTTTAACCCCCGCCAGTTGAAATGGTCAGTTTTTGCAGCTCAATAGATGGTGCTGCTGTCGTAGCAGGAAGTGGTTTCAAGAGATATATAGCCTGGACCATTATTTGCAGGGTCACTGGACGGTTCAATGGTTTGTCCGGTCGCCGGCAGCGCCGTTAAAGTTCGACGAGGTATTCGAAATATGATGTTTGATATCAGTGTGAATGGTAAAGAGTTATTCACATAGTATTTTAAGTATTTCAATTTATGAAACTGGAATCTCTAGAAGTTCATTAAAGATCATTATTTATTCCGATATTTTCCATAAGAACTGTTACGTGGAAAAATAAGTTCGTTGCTACAGCGTTTCCTGCGGCACAAACAAAACTTATAACTTTTAAAAACGAATTTTAAAGTTACATATAGTTTGAAAGAGATGCTCATTGAGTTGCAAATCAACCATCAGTGTCGCTAACAAGTGTAGGTGAATAAATGCTTTGCGGGGTTCATAGGATAATTAAATTTATTTTTACTTACGCAACACAATAGCTTTTACCACTCGTTTCCGATTTCACTCCAAATATTTGAATCCGTTAAACATGGCAACGTCAGCTTCATGTCGGGTATATCTGTATAGGGAAGTCTCTGAAAGTCATCGTCATCTGGCCAATCCAAACAACTTCCTCTGCCGTTCGTCAATATCACATTTTAGCTCGTCGGTGCAAGAAACATATACAAGTTTATTGACGATGACATAGCCAAGCCCAAATACCTTCCTCTCAAGCGCATTGTCGAACCTTTGCCTACAAATTCTGGTCATTTGTCTGCAGATGTGGGAGGAGGCGAGACGCCTTTCGGGGAAAAACAACGTCAAGGAAGAAAACCTCCGCGAAATGGATAAGATGCTGTCGAACGTGCGGCTTGCCACAAAGTGCGCTGAAGGTAAGCGTTCTGTTCCGGCATGGGCTGGGTCTCTAGCCACCTGTCGCTTCCACCAGCCATAAGGAACGTTTTGGTCTTAAATCGCAGCTCAATCTTGATAAGGATTTATCGTCAAAAACGCAACTTGATGGCTTCTGGGTCATGACCTGACCTCACTGGCTTAAAGGGACTGTCCCACCTTTTCAAAGTTCTCAAATGTACGCCGCATTGTGGTGCGTAAATATTAATAATTGCTGCCGAACAAACGATTATTGACATTGTTTCTCACTAACAGTGCTGAATTTCATAAAATACATTTTTAATATTTGGGCTGATGACGTCATATGAAGGATTTCTTGGGAAATAGAGAAAACCTTCACGCTGCTATATGTTGACTAGTGTAGACTTAGTACAGCCAAATGGAAACAAGTTGACTTTCACAACATTGGGTAAAGAGAGATGACGACATCGAATTAGAACCCTAATGCTAATACACTTAGGTTCTTTGTTGGAGATGTCAAAACCAAACTAAAAACTTCTTTGTGATGTCGACCTCGGTGGTGTTTTTTAACTTTACCATACATAATCATGAACAAGCACGGAAAAATGGCTATCTCAAACTCAAACTATAAAGTTAAGTGGGACAGTCCCTTTAAAGGGAGTGCTGCCACTCACAATTGGTCATGTGAGTTGTTGACACAGTCTGTAAACATATTTCTTCTGAATTTAGCCATGTACTTCATTTCCCCAGAATCACTTTCAGTCTGAATATTCCAAAGTCGCCCAACTTATACTGGCAGTTAGATTAATTATCCAATAGTCGCCAGAGAGCTTTCGCACTAGAAGCATCTCTTTAAATTACACCGCTACATATATTTTAGCTTTGGCCATGCGCCATTATAGGTAACTCTTCGCTACTCTGTTTATAGTGACGATCGGTTATGAGTTTTACGTCCGCTAAGCTCATGCATTTTCGCATTATTATTCGAAGTTACAGCCACTTTTTTAGCGAAGTTCAATATTGAGGTCGCTACAGGTCATCAAAGGTCAACTTTCACAGTTTTTACTTTGCTTCGAATACCCCGTATTATCTCGTGAACTATAGCTAGGGAACAATGTCGGAAATAGGAATCGAAAGGCTCATTAAAATGCCAATCTGGATGGGTATACTCAAAATTGAGCTCAAATCAATAATTAAGCTCCAGAGGTCATCGAAAGTAAAAATGCAGTGGAGAGAATGTTTTCCGAATAACTTTTATTAAAAAAGGAAGAGCACATTATTTAACACCATCAGTTTGGGTCTCGTCTAGACGCTCTGAAACATATACATGGTGATCTGGCAACGTCACTTTCAAAATTTGACTCAGTTCAAAGGTCATTTTTGGTGAACCCAGATAGGGTCATGGTAAAAATATTTTATATTTTTTTGTCCAAAATCTTCCTGTCATTGTGCTCGATTAGAAATTGTTGGGTTTGTTTCAATACCCAGGGGGGGTTTCGATTCCATTAACGGTCAAACGGTTTTCCATTATTGCCCTTTATTATGTTTAGTTGTCAAGAAGCCAACAAGATCACATAAATGGGTTTTTCTATTTCCTGGTCATTGTCATACATGTTTTCATATTGTTCAAACATACCACTGTAATCATGAACATTGTCAAGTACATCTACATAATAGGGGCAAAATGGAAAACCGTTTGACCGTTATGGAATCGAAAACCCGTTGGTTATGGATACACAAACCCATACAATTTCTGAATCAGCATAATGACAGGAAGGTTTTGGACCAAACAAAATAAATGTAACAATATTTTTTACCATGATCCTATCTTGGGTCACCAAATGACCTTGACCTGAGGTCAAATTTTTGAAAGTGACGTTATCAGATCGCCATCATATATATGTTTCAAAGCGTCCTAGACGAGACAAACATGATGGTGTTTAAAATAATCGCTCTATCCTTTTTAGATAAAAAGTTATTTCGGGAAAACAAATTCTACCAAAAAACTTGCCATTTTTACTTTCGGATGACCTCTGGGAGCCTTAATTATTGATTGAGCTCAATTGAATTCACCAATCAGATGGCATTTTTAATGAGCTTCGATTCTATTTCCGATTGTTCCTAGCTGATCATAGTTCACGAGAACATAACGGGGTTAATTCGAAGCAAAGTTAAAAAACTGTGCAGCTCTCCGAGACGAGCGCGAGGCCACGTCACACCAATCTGCATGTCGTCTGCGAATCTAGTCATGATGCCATTGAATCCATTGATTGATGTTAAGGCAGATGCAACGCTAGATCGTGAGTCGCAATGTTGAACAATAATGGCTCTAGACACGGCCCCTGGAACGTTTCAATAGGGATATTTCTAGGAGATGACAACGCATTTCCCACCCGAACATGCTGCTTGTGGCCCTCTAGATAGCTTTTAAACCTTCCTGAACTGATCTGCAGCTGTTCTATCTTTGAAACCAAGGTAAAATGATCAATCACATTGAACCCCTTAGATAAATCTAGAAGAGCCAAAAGAGTATCCTCAGAGTTGTCCATACCGCGTAAAATGTGGTCTGTCACAGTCAGCAGTGTGGTACCTACTATAGTACCGCTATATAGCGGTAGCGGTATATACTAGTCTATAGTCTACCGATTCTCCATAAATCCTTGTTGTTCTGCAATGGCATAAATTGTTCCTGTTCAAGTATGAGCCAACTTGCCTATGCACGACCTTTTCCAAGATTTTACATATTACTGGTATGTTCGTAGTTGGCCTAAGGTTTGATGTGTCCGTTGGATCACCCTTTTTGTACAGTGTTATGACTACCGCTCATTTCCAAAGTTCAGGTACTGTCTCTGACACGATACTGCAGTTCACAATCTGAAGCAGCACTCGCCCTATCACGTTGAAGCACCACTTCAGAACGGACACCGGTATGTCGCCCTCGATACATGCGGCACGATTCGGCATGGAGAAAACAATCGCCTGCAATCTCTATTTATCGGCACGAGGTTTCACGCATCGGTATGAACGCGATGCAGACGGGTATGAAGCGGCGCCCGGCCGGACCGTTCAAACTCCGCCACCACAGATTCCCGAGTACAAGCACCCACACTGGTAAAGAACGCACTAAGATGGTCGGCAGTCAGGTTCTCTGGTTCCGTCGGTGCTGTCTTGCCGGAGGCGATGACTGGCCGAACTTGCTGCCACATCTTACTTAGCGGAGCCTCGGCGGCCCGCTGCTCCACGTTGCTGCGGTAGTCGGCGCGTATCGCTCGTTCAACCTCTGCGTTGAGATGGCGGTAGACGTCGTTGTCGTTGGTGGATTTGGCAGCTCTCCGTCGCTCCATCAGCTGTCGGGTGTCTTTGCTGATGGGTGGTGGTCTCAGATTGTATACTCGGTAGCGTCGAAATGGAACGTGCCGGTCGGGTATGCCGTTAACAGCCGTGCTGAATGCTTCCCACTGGTCACTGCATGTGTCGGCTCGTCTGACAACTGCGTGCCAGTCAAAGTCTGCCAGGTCATTCAGCAAGCTGTTGGTGTCGAGGAGCTTCCAGTGACTGCCGGATCGGATCTGTATGTGGGCTTAGCTCGAGTTCGCTTGACTTGGAACTTCACGATGACTTTTGAATGGTGGGCCGTGTGCCGCAGTCTCGTACATCCCACTCGGCGTTTGTGCATAGTTCTGTGTCTGTTATTGTTATATTTATTGTTATTGTTATTGTTGTTATTGTTATTGTTATATTTGTTATCTGTTATAAAGTTCAGTGTCTGTTCTGCGTTTTGAGTCCGACATCAGTATGGTATCCAGAATGGAGTGCGTTTCGTTACGATGAAATGTTGGTTTATTTAAAACCAGCAGTCGGAGTCGATACTTCTGCAGATCTTGCAGTCTGGTAGATCCTGCAGGGTTTGTTGACGGGTCTGAGTTGAAGTCTCCCGTGATCACTAAACTGCATGTTTCATGGCTGCTTATGACCGTCTGTATTTGTTGTTCAAGGTCGTCATAATCTCTGTTGACCTGAGTGCCAGATGTATGTAGACGGTGGCCGATATACGCAGGTGATGATCTCTTCGCTATCTATATATCTATGATATATAATCTCGTTCATGATATCTAATCATAAATCTCGTTTGGTACATGGGTTTGATCCCAATCTGATTACTTTGGCATCTGAAATGTCTAATTCAATTAGTTGATAATAATTTATGGGATACTCCGTAATTTATCATTCTGCTATTGTGATTCTGACTAATTAACCAGTCTTTCTAGGTGTGTTGAAGCCAAATCATCTTACTCTGCATAACGCACCCATAAGGTATACACAGCAGAACAAAACTCCGGAGCCCCTCACCCGTGCTCATGGCCGCTTCGTAACCGGCCGCACGCCAACGCCCTTGGCTGCCGTCTCTTAGCCGCTGGCAGTGTCCTGTCCTGCGGTACAGTCTAACTCCCGTGCGGTGTTCTGCCCTGCGGTACAGTCTAACTCCCGTGCGGTGTTTTGCCCTGCGGTAACAGTCTAACTCCCGGGGTGGTTTTTGCCCTGCGCGTTCAGTCTAACTCCCGTGCGTGTTTTGCCCTGCGGTACAGTCTTAACTCCCGTGCGGTGTTTTGCCCTGCGGCACAGTCTAACCTCCCGTGCGGTGTTTTGGGCCTGCGGCCACAGGGTCTAATCCTCCCGTGCGGTGTTTTGCCCTGCGGCACAGTCTAACTCCCGTTGCGGTTGGTTTTGCCCTGCGGCACAAAGTCTAAACTCCCGTGCGGTGGTTTTTTGCCCTGCGGCACAAGTCCCTAACTCCCGTGCGGTGTTCTGCCTTGCGGTACAGTCCTAAACTCCTCCGTGCGGTGGTTTGCCCTGCGGCACAAGTCTAACTCCCGTGCGGGCGGTGTTCTGCCTAGCGGCACAGTCTAACTTCCCGTGCGGCATCGTTTGCCCTGCGGCACAGTCGTAAACTCCCGTGCGGTGTTTTCTGCCTGCTGGCAACAAGTCCTACACGTCCCCGTGCGTGTTCTGCCCTGCGG
This sequence comes from Semibalanus balanoides, assembly GCA_014673585.1. NCBI lineage: Eukaryota > Metazoa > Arthropoda > Thecostraca > Balanomorpha > Balanidae > Semibalanus > Semibalanus balanoides. The sequence continues at coordinate 9,614 of VOPJ01005894.1, forward strand.
CACAGTCTAACGCCCGTGCGGTGTTCTGCCCTGCGGCACAGTCTAACTCCCGTGCGGTGTCCTGCCCTGCGGCACAGTCTACCTCCCGAGCGCTCCGCCGGCGCCGGTAAAGAAACTGTCAAACTCACCGAATGATATCTGCAGGTCAAGCCGCTTAGGATTGGCTCTTATACTGAGCTGACGTGATGTCTTCTGTCACCTAAGGGGAAAATCTATCTACCAGTAGCCCGACCGTACTAGTAGCCATGGTTTTCAGAGACTTGTTTCAATTCGAAACTACTCGGTTGATGCGGTTTAATATTAGGGTGTGTCGTCGAGGGACTTCTCCGGAATCATAGGGAGACAACAACTTTATATGGCGCCTGGTCATACTGAGCTAGTTAGACCACCACAATATATAAATAATCCGCTTCCGCTTGGCCGGAACGATTTTTTATTGCCGTTTTCACGATGGATTATTCTGCGCAAAATGTTTTGAAACATTTTAAAATGTTTAAGTTGTAGCCGATTTCACGATGAAAAAATGCGAGAAATGTTTTAACCCTCACCCTATGGTCCCGTAGGGCGAGGGTTAAAAAAAATGCTTTCGCAAATTAGTCCATCGTGAGAACGGCTACTACTAAAATATTTAAATAATTTTAAAATGTTTTAAAACATTTCGTGCAAAATAATCCATCGTGAAAACGGCTAATATGTGTAATATACTGCAGCGTCATCTGCAAAGTCACTTTTTTGCACGTAGCGAGCTCTAAAATACTTCATGTTCCTCCAAACAATTTAAATGTAAAAGCTTTTCCGTGATTATCTTGATCTATTCAATCAAAGCTATATGGCGTTTTTGTATGTTTATATACTACACAATTTACAATATCGCGATGCCAATTTCGGCAACATCTATATTTTGTTACGATGACAGGCAGTCGGCAAGAGGAAGGTATTATTGTTTCTGGTCAGCTGTCATCGCGGCAGTGCAGCCTACACTGTCGGGTGAAGTAAGGGAGTTTTATTTGCTACCGGCGGTGTAAGTCACTTACTGTAACCCCAAACTTATATATTGAATGGCTGTACTGGGTATTGTGCAGAGAGTACGAAGGTAGACAATGATGGTATAATGATACCGTTTATTTCACACCCTCATGGGTGCATTTCATTTCATGAGCATTATATCAATAAAATAATGCATGCACATTAGGGTGTTCCATTTTGCACTTGTTATTAAAAATCAATTGGCATCTTAGCCTACCTGGTTGCGTTTTGCATGCTGATCCCGAAAATGAAGTCAGTTTTTTACCGCGAATGGGTGCTACTGCTAAGGTGGCTCATTTGCATTTGCTGTTGTCATTCTCACCCTTGCGGCTATTCTAAGCGTTTTTTAATACAGGTCCAGGAATGTGATCATATTATAACCTGAATGGGTCTTTGCGTCATCAACATGTTCAATGACACCTTGTGTCCGTAAATAATACCCAGGTCATGTCAGGTCCCTGACCTGTATCGGCATTTGTGTGGGGTAAGCCCTCTTTGTATTCAACCTATATCAACCACTCCACATCATGTCTTCTCGCGGATACAAGATGAGTCCCTGAACAGATCGGAAGGGCGTTGAAAAGGTCGAAGGGACCCCTAGACGATCTAAAGGGACCCTGAACCTTTCAACAGTAAGAATGTGCAGTTGTCCAGGCAATAAAACTAAAAAAAAGATGGCGCCGCTACGTAGCGCCATTTCATTACAAACTATATTATATGCGGGCTAAAAAACATCGTGCCGTTTCACAGCGCATTTATGTGTAATGCTGCCACTTTCCTACATCATTGGGCAAAATGGTTTGCTCTAACAATTTTCTTACCGCATTTTTAAAGATAAATATCAAACTTTTTATTTGTAAACATTAATTTCTTAGGCTTCCATTATGATAGAAATGCTATTTAAATTTAATAATTAAATGCAAAAGTTTCCTTATTCAAAGTTGTAAGATTGGAAAATAAAATAAAAGCAAGTGCCTATTGTGCTTCATCAAGGTCACTGACAACAAAGTCCTTCCCTACGTCTTGTATATAAGCAAATCATAGGACCAGAAATGAATTATGTGGTCCAAGAAGCATGACAACGTCCCTGCTTGGTCAATGAAACAAATCGCCGACACTAAATAGGTTGCCGTCCAATAGCATCGATTAACTTCTGATGTAATTGTCAATTTCGTATTGTTGTTTATTATTTTGATTCCTTTCATGATTATATAAAACATAGTGTGATATATCTACATCATTAGAAGAAGAAAAAAACTTTTATGTTGAAAACAAATGAAGCAATTTTCAAAAGTTGAGGGTTGCAACCGGTAACTAGGCCACAGTAAAAGCGCATCGGTAAACTGCTAATTTGTTCACCTTTTCATTCAATGGCTATTAATTGTAGAGGATCGGTGGACATATAATCACAACAAGCAGCACGAAAAAGATATTTTCCACTCCGTGACTCCACTGCGTAAACAAACATTGCGGGTAAAGCCAGCAGTTTGATCAGGACCAATAGAACTTGCAAGGGTCATTAAAAGTGTGGAACGCTTATCAACTTTAACTTGAAATATCTTTCGGCATTTTCTGTAGGAAAGTTTGTATGCAATAAGTGATGAATTTTACATATATTTTGGTCTCATCAGTCGATTTCAAGTATTCAATCGGTTTCATTTTTGTGGGAAAATATTAATTGATTTCCCTTTAAATGCACAATAACATTTTCAGAGGTCCGATACGCAATTCGACACATTGATGTGAATCCAGGGCATAAAACTAAAAAAATTCGCGCTGCTCCGTGGCGCGATTTCAACGATTTGTTTATGGACTGTGTTCTTAGGCTATTGCAATCATCATGTTCGAAATTGGGCGAAATCAAAGATCCTTTTAAGAATACGAATACGTTGCTGTCTTCATTGACATAGTCGTCTGTGTAAAGAACCTGTTTAGTGTTTATCATTGTAATATTTTTACGACGAAATTATTTGGTACTCCTTCAATTCTACTGTATTTGATTCAATCGAGATCTCCGAGATCCACGTCGCTGGTTTCAAAGTTAGCGTGGACTCTCGCCGGTGCGCAGGCTTAAGTTATTTTCTAATATAATAAATCGAAGAAAAATAAATTGAAGTCAAATTCAAAACAACATTACTGATGTCACGCAGCGAATCTCCGTTTAAACATTAAGTATTCCTTAATCGAAGCATCCTCATACACAAGCACCTTGCAATTTGCCAGTCCATTCTTAAATTACTCTCGTTTTTACAGTATATTAATATGCAGTTTTATCAAAGAGACAATCAGAAATAGTACCTAATGCAATAACAAATAGTCTTATTACTGGTATACGAAGTGCATTGACCATCGAGCCGCGCGCAGAAGCTCATTGATCCGTACAATCGATGTCTCGGGCTGGCGGAGACGTCAGACGTCATTCACGTGGAAACGCTCGCGCAGAGAAGTTTTCAAGCATTCTCCATAGTTTTTAGGTGGTGGTAGAAATTCCTTTCGAGATATCGTATTTCTGTGATTAATTGCATCTAATATTGGTACACAGATATGGCAAAGATAATACTGTTCACCCTGTACATTTTACCATGATCAGAAAGGTTCATTATTGTGTCCTGCTGATGAAAGCTACGGCATCTTAAACAAAAATAGCGTGTTACATCCAAAACGCATATTTGACTGTACCTCAGCTTAACAATCATGTCAATTTACATCAATGATTCAATAATACTTTCTGACCTTTTCGCAAGTGTCTTAAGTGCTCCATCGCAAGAGAAATACGAACCGCTGTATTCGTATGCAGGTAAGATCAAACCTTTATTGGTCATTACCTTACAAACAACGTATATTTATGTAATATGCTTACCTATATCATTCTCTTTATCTATATCCCTTTTCTTTTAATATTTATACATATTATGAGCATGAGGTTAATTTTTTATATACTTATATTACTAATAATGCTCAGAGTAACGTTTTATTTCACTAAAACTATATCCATTCATTTGAAATGCGCATGAGTGTAAATGTTACACTTTCTTTGTATGTAGTCATCCCAGGTATTCTACATCCAGTAAGTTTTTGCATATTTAACGCATATTTATATATATTCCGTTAATATAAAGACATGCTTGACATATGCTTTGGATTCTTAAAACTATCTCAGAAATGTTTTGTATCCACTTGACTGCATGTGCTATGTGTGCATTTGTTAAAACATTTAAACATTCAACAGCCTTATTTCACGACAAAAAAAAACTCACGATCGGAATAATATAAAGTGCAGTGTAGTGCAAATGTGCTGTCCACTTCATCGATACCACCTCCTGTCTCTGTCTCTGTCTGTCGGTGCTGTACGCAGTGGAATCCAATGCAATTACTATAGCCCTTGCCCTCGGTATCAGGGGCGAGGGCTTGCATAGTTTCATTAGATTTCACTGAGTGTAACACCGACAGACAGCAACGATAGACAATGTTGACATTGAAATAAACGGGTGCGCTTAAAAGAAATAGTTCATCTTCAACATGGGTTTTGAACTGAGATAGCAGTTTTGTAGCCCGTGTTGAAAAATCACTAACTGCAAGTTTTCTGGGCTGAAAGGGCTCTCCAGCCAAATATATTTGGCTTTTTGTCGAAGGATTGTGGGCCTCACACTCCTGGGCAGAGGCTAATATGGGCCTCACACGCCTGGGCAGAGACTATACACTATACAGTATACAGTAATCTTACGCGACTATACATTCGAATCTGATTGGCTGAGCCACGTTTGACGTTGCGGAAGAGTACGCATATAGTTTTGATGAAATTACTAATTTACGTCCTTCTGTCCTGAATCGGCGCGATGTATGACAATTTTTGACATTATGAAAAGAATTTGTATTTGAAAATATAATCAAATTGTGTTAAAAAACAATCCAAGGTGAACTATTTCCTTTAACCAAAGCTTTTTAAGAATACTTTCTACGCTAGCCTCCTTTCAACTTCAAATTAAAACATGTCAAGTTCAAATTACAATAAGTCAAATTCAAATACAAATAAGTAGAAAATAAATTAAAAAGTCAAAATGAAATTTAGATAAGTCAAAACAGGAAAAAATAGGTCAAAATAAAAAAGTCCCAATCAAATTAAAATAAGTCATCAAAATTGAAACATAATGAACTATAGATGCTTTTGTGAAGCTCATATCTCTGCGACCGCACGTCCGATTGACAAGCAAACCCCACGTTACGCATCACATCTGAGATGAACGTTTACGGGAATTTCTGTGTTCATGTGTAACTGAGATGCCGCTGCATATGACTCGATTGTGTCCTGTTTCACCCTACGTGCAAGAACGGATCCTGCCGTGTATTTTTTGTTTTGTTTGGGAGGAGCAAATCCAGTCGCGTATTTCCAAAAAGTTGTGGACCGGGGGTAGCAGACCATCAGACGTCAGCGAAAAGTTGTTGACCGAGGTGGTTGGGACTTCACATCTTGGGGGGCAGGGGTGTCGTCTATAGTTTTTAATTGAATAATTCCAGCTGAAATTAAGAAAAAGATGTTCCTATTTGTATGCGTATATCTAAGCCTGCATATCTGCAGTATTTTTATGTTAATTTTCATGTTATAGTAGCAGACTGGTTATCGATTCAACTTTTTTGGAACGATTCAATTACGATTCATTTTGGAATACGAATGATTAATTTAGTGTTTGATTCATGGATTAAAAAAGTGAATGATTCTTTCCGATTCAAATAATCACAACTTATTTTGATCAATTCATAATTTTGATTCAATCAGCTTTGTTTTTATGCGGGGTTAGATTCAATCACGATTTATCAATCAAAAGATCCGGTGATGAATCAATTTGTTTTTAATTCAAGAGACTTTGATTGAAAGATTCCATTATGATTCAATCGGAGTCGAATCAATGCAGTCGGTATAGAAGGTACTGTTACTTGGCGCCGCCAAGCGGTGCGATTTTTTTATGTTTTTGCCTGATAAAACCCAGAAATATTGGATTGTAGGCCTTGTAGGATGTAGGCATTGTAGAAGATTTAAGAAGCTAACAATGCTGTTCATTTCATTGAGCGTTACGACGAACAAAAGACGATGACGATGGCTTTGTTATGACAATGGCTTCTGATGAAACGCCACGAAGCAGCGTTAAATGTTAAATTTTAGGTGGTGGAAAACAATTTGTTTAAAATTGGAACCAGACCATAAGTGATGCCAAGCCTCAGGTAACCCCTTTTCCTGGTTGCACATCTAGGTATGATTAAAAATATTGAAATTAAGATAGTTTTTCATATGCATTAGCCTCGGATAGTAAATCACGATGATCGGGGGCGAAGTCAGTCAGCGCTCAATAGTACATTATCATATGCATATGTACTATTGAGCGATGAATGCCACCACCACCAGTGGCATAAAACAATAGTTGCATACATATGTACCGATCTGTAACACACGACTGGTAACAGTGGAAATAACTTTAAATCAGCAAGGGGAAGAATTCAGAACGACTTTTCCGCACATAAATGGTCCCTATGTGGATCTGAGAGAGATGGCTTGGAGCATAGGCCCGGGAACAGCGGGGCAATGGGGGTGCTCGCCCTCGAGCGTATTTAGGGGGGCCACCGCACCATGGACCTTCCTTGGGTGCTTAAGGCGCCCCCAGGCATATATATATATATATATATATATATATATATATATATATATATATATATAATAGGTGTAGGAGCCGGGGGGCAGGGGAGCAACTGCCCCCAACATTGTGAGTGGAGGAGCAACGCCCCCAACTTTTGAGTCTCAATAACTGGTCCAAAACGACGAGGAATAGCCCACGACCGCCTGGAGACGAGTCGCGTGTATTTAAATATAATGTTCCGATAATAAAAGACCTCGAAAAAAGTAGCAGTTCAGTTGTTACGATGAGCGCAGTCAGACATTCGGCAAGAGGTTTGGCCACGGCATTCCCAGGGGCCCTCTCAGCACCGCCCCGGAAAAATTGGGGTAAAGAATATCACTTAGGATTTAGGACACAATATTTTACAGGGTAGGTAGTACCTACCCTAAATAGTCGCAAGCAGGGACGTCGCCGATAATATTTTTGCGTGAAAGTCGGCCCAATGGGGGTAGGGAAGCACGTGTCCCCTCTGCCCCCTGGTTGATATCTCGCAAATGTTGCAAAATACTGTTGCTTTTTTGGGGTCTTCACTCATCGGAGTATTACATTTCAGTACACGCGGACGGTTCGGATGCGACCCCATCGGTTTTTCCTGAAAATTTTCCGAAGCGTTGCAGACATCGACGTGAAACTTGGTATACCTTCGCGTACACCACTTTTACGTCATATATTAAGTAATTTAGCAGTTGCGTCAAACAAAAATGAGATAAGCTGATCTTAGGTAGGTAAGTCACTACATAGCACTTTTGATTGAAAATAGCTAAATGTTTGAAAAATCACAACAAACTAGTTTTGAAGCCAAATGCAAATACAAAACGTAAAGCACGTTCTACAAAATAGCTAGCTCGGATTAAACCAAAAAATAATCTCTAAAAAAACGGAACTTTTAGAAAATTGACTATGGAATCCAATTTTTGAGAATTTTTGCCCCTCAACTTCAAATGAGTTCCTACGCCCCTGCGCTCGTCCATAAAGCTATATTATGCTAAATATATTCGGCCAAGCACAATGAACCTACCTATTTTTAAAGAAGCTATCTGCTTGTAACTTTAGTGTAAATTTGTATTAAGAAATATAAATTCAAATGACACGCTAAATTTGCCTTTTCAGGGACATCGAACCTGTCGGCAAATGCTTCCAGCTTCAACACTAGCGTGACAGTGCTTCCTCTTGGATCGTCATCGATATCTGGGCACCCCGCGCATCCAAAGGCACACAATGCGTCGTCCCATGAGAAGGAGCGCACTGGACATGAAGAGCACGGAGAACATCATCCTTACGTTATTCTGTTCCTCATGGTGTCGTTTTCCACCGGAGTATTAGTTCGCGGAATCATCAAGAAGCTGACTTGGTTTAAGCTTCCGTATACGGTTGTGCTACTGATTCTGGGGGCACTCTTTGGCCTTGTGTCAGCTCGCATACCATACCTTCAGCTCTACACGGCGCTCGGCAGGGCTAATCCACACGTCATCCTGCACACTTTCCTGCCAGTCCTCATCTTCGAATCTGCGTTTGCAATGGAAACGCATACGTTCCTCAGAAGCAGCTTTTCGGTAAGTACCTAAGCCTTGGTGAATGAAGCAATAATAAAAGTGACCTTGACAATTTGAATCAACAATCAATAAGCCACCTAATCCACCTGCACATACCAGGCGTAAAACATAAATAAAAGCATTTGTAAGTGTAGCTATGAACCTTTTTGGTTTAAGCTTTCTCAAAGCGTGATTTTCCCACGTTGTGCCATTTTGGATATCTCTTAAAGACTTGTGTTGTGTTAGCATGTTCCCTTTAAAACATTCCACGTGGGCGGGAACCCAAGCCAGCATGAGAAATAAGAGGACTGAGAATGTGCCGGCAACGTCAGCTCTGCCACTATTTCTCAGATTCTTCTGCTCGCTATTCCCGGGATGTGTATTGCGGCGGTGATGACTGCAGTGCTGGCCACGTATCTGTTCGACTACTACTGGAACTTCAAGGAGGGCCTGCTGTTTGGCGCCGTCACGGCAGCCACCGACCCAGTCGCTGTTGTCTCCTTGCTCAGAGAAGTCGGTAAGAGAAAATTAGTTTTACGACATGTAGAAAAGTTCGCGATTGGTGTGTGGGGCTAGACAATAAACTTACATTTGAAGACCTTATAAACATTGCGGTCAGCAAGGCGAACAGGATGCTGGGCTTGCTCATTCGATCTTTCAGACCGGCAGAGACCAGAGTGGCGGGAGGACTGGACGCTGCCCCCCCGCTCTTAGCAGCATACGTCGCTAACGTGCGGTTCGTTCTGCAATACGGTTGTGTCATTTGGGGGTGCGGCTGTATTTTTTTAGACCGACTGGGTAAAATCCAGCACAGATTTATCATATGGTTGAGTACCCCACCAGTCTGGTTATTGATTCGACTCTGACTGAATCGATTGGAATTGTTCAATCAAAATCCCTTTCAATAAAAGAAAGACCGATTCACTACCAGAGTTTTTGATTAATGAATCATGATTGAATCAAAACCAGCATAGAAATAAGGCGGATTGAATCAAACAAATTGCGCAATGCTATTTCAATGGTGAATCAAATGTGATTTGATTAAAACATATTTTGATTCCTTGAATCGGAAAGAATCATTTCTCGAAATGGTTATTGATGAATCAAACGGTGACTGAATCATTCATATTCCAAAATTAATAATGATTGAATATTTCCAAAAACGTTGAATAAATAACCAGTCTGATGCTCACACACGCACACGCACACGCACACGCACACGCACACGCACACGCACACGCACACGCACACGCACGCACGACGCGCGCGCACAACACACACACACACACCACAACCACACCACACCACATACACACACACACACCCACACACACACACACACACACACACACACACAGTTCCGCCAATCCCATTTCTCCCCTCTCCCTCATCCCTCTTCCCCTCTCCCTCTCCCTCTCGCCTCTCCCTCTCGCCTCTCCTTCTCATTCTCCCTCTCCCCTCTCCCTCTCCCTTCACCTCATCCCTCTCCCTCCGTCCCCCTCTCCCCCGCCCTCCCTCCTCCGCCCTCCTCTCCCCTCTCCCTCTCCTTTTCTCCCTTCTCCCTCTCCCTTTTCTCCCTCTCCCTTCTCCCTCTTCCTCTCCCTCTCCCTCTCCCTCTCCCTCTCCCTCTCCCTCTCCCTCCCTCCCTCCCTCCTCCTCCCTCCCTCCCTCCCATTCCTTCCTCCCTCCCTCCCTCCCTCCCTCCCTCCCTCCCTCCCGCCTTCTTCCCTCGTCCCTACAAAGCCCAGCATCAAGGAAATTACTGCAATTTTTGTGTGTGTTAAGCACCCTTACGTTCTAGAGATATAACATGCTATCTGATTCTTTAGGAGCTTCTAAGCCGCTGAGCATGCTGATTGAAGGCGAGTCGCTGATGAACGATGGCTCGGCGATCGTGGTGTTCCTCATCATGCTGGACATCTGCAAGGGAACGGCGGAAATGGCTGGTGAGGCCAGCATTGGATATTTATTTGTAGTCGCGGAATTATTGCATTAAAAAACTGTACATAAAGAAAAATAAATGGCAAATTAATTTTTGTATTTCTTCAGATGTAATATTCTAGAGCTTTGATGACATTCTGTCAGATTATGCTACTTTATTAGATCATTTTGTGTCTTTACACATCGGTTTTATGTGCAAAGGAACGGTAGTCGTAGGTGATGGCAAAAAGAGAAATTCAAGTTATTCAGCATGCAGCAAACTTGATCAGCAATTAATTCATGTCTGATATTGCTTAATGTCGTTTCAGTGGGCCCGATTCTGGCTCGGTTCTGTCAGATCGCCATCGGCGGGCCGGTCTTTGGAATCGCCTGCGGCTACTTCTTCGTGTTCTGGCTCTCGCGTATCTTCAACGACGCCGTCTCCGAGATCACGCTCACCATTGTCGCAGCGTATTTCACCTTCTACGTCGGGGAAGTTATTTTGGGTGTGTATTTCTTCTTTTGCTTATGTTAACTGGATAGTAGAAAAGTATAGCGCTAACCATATTCTTATTGGATAATCATTTCACTGCAGTTTTTAACAGCACGGATAGACGTGTTTTCACGAAAATCAGTATGATTCTCTTTACACTTTAAGCAGTGTTTGCAGTGTTTTTTAAGCAGTGTTTTTAAGCACTTTTATGTTCCTTCGTGGTTGTGTTACTGGCTATTCATTTTGCAGAGGTATCTGGCGTGATGGCAGTTGTCTGCTTAGGCGTTGTCATCAACTCAAAGAAGACGTCCATTTCACCGGAAGTAGAGCCATCGCTGCACATGTAAGGCTTACCACATCATGTTCTTGTCATGGGTTCTCTTGCATTAACCCTCGCCGTGTCGGGGGAGGGGGCGCTTAGACGCACTCTAAAGTTTTTGAGGTCACAGTTTTTTGGCACATCTGTTTGGGCATCAATTAACAACAATATCTGCTTGCCCTTGGATCATCTCAGGTCAGGTCACCTGACCAGGTCACGTGACCCAACCTTTAAAAAGTTTGCGGTCGTACCACAGCCACAGTTTTTGGCCGATTGTTTTGACACTTGCATGGTTTTATAAGGTAATAAGTATCTACAATTCGTTGATCTCTGATTCTCGATATCGGTGGCTTAAGGACGGATCAATTTCGTGACCAAATTATAAGTCAATTAGACAATATTCAAATACTTCCTTTTCGGAGGATACGCACGATATCAGTTCAACTCATTTTAGATCATGCTATCATAGGTAATTATTGATTCCAGTTGTAAATTTTGTTCAGTGACCCCTGCAGGGTCAGCCGAGGTCATCTAAGGTCACCAACACCTTTTTGTCAATAACTCTGGACATAACGAATATAAATAAGTGTCACCTGAACCGATGTGTTTGTTTCGTCGAGACCCGTCTCATATTATGTAATATGACGTATTTGAGTCACCACTTGACCTTGGTCTGAGGTCACATTTTGAAGTTGACCTGAGCTGGTCAATATTAATATGATTTGAAGCGCCTGACAATATAAACACGATGGCGTCAAAAGCCTTGCCCTGTCTTTATTTGGTAAACATGTATTTGCATAAAAACAGTTAGACCAAAAATAGCATTTTTGAGCTTTGGTGACCTCGGGAGCCTAAACTATTGACCTGAGCTTAAATCTGAGGACATCAAACGCAACTGCACATTTCAAGAGTTTTCGATTGCTCTCGATTCCGTTTGTTTCTAGTTATATCATAGCTCCAAATATATTTGGAGGTGTCTGAAACGAAGTACTAAAACTGATAAATCTGTCCTTTGATGATCTCTGGGGACCTCAACATTGACCTAAGCCAAAAAATGAATGAAATAGTTTAAATTTTGTATGGGCTTCCGAAAGATGTTTTCGGGTTTTTCTACGTTCCATATGAGCCGAGTTCGAGGAGGTGGGGGAGGGGGCGTCGACCCCCCATTGGCGGATCCAGAGGGGGGCCAGGGGGCCATGCCCCCCTTGGGCCTCGAACTTGAGGGTCACTCTGGCCGCCTGAGGGGGCACTCTAGCCGCCTGAGGGGGCACTCCTGTCGCCTGAGGGGGCACTCTTGTCGCCTGAGGGGGCACTCTTGTCGCCTGAAGGGGCACTCTTGTCGCCTGAGGGGCACTCTAGCCGCCTCAGGGGGCACTCAGGCCGGCTGAGGGAGGCACTCTGCTGACCTGAGGGGTCCTTAACATTTTGCAAATTAAAAAAAAAATATGCTGAAATAGGGGCACCCTCAAAATATAGTGGACCAGATCCGTCGAGTTTTCAGATTTGGGTATAGGTAGGGGCACCACTGCAATTGATGGCCCCCTCCTTGAAGGTTTTCTGGATCCGCCACTGCCCCCCTCCCCGGCACGGTGAAGGTGGCGCCGAGCACCGGCACGGCGTGGGTTAAAGTGGTATTTATAAATTTAAAACGTGTTTGCAGTTCTTAAAGGGACACTGCCACCTTAACATTATATTTGAGTTGAGATAGCCATTTTCCGTTCTAGGCATTGCAATTATGTATAGTATAAGTTAAAACAACCACCGAGGTCGAATCACAAATAAATTTGAGTTTGGTTTACATCTGTAACATCCCAGTCCCCCAGTGTATTTGAACGGGGACCCTATCCGATGACGTCGTCACTCTTTACTAAATGTTGATGATAGTCGACTTGTTTTACATTTAGACATACATAAGCCGAACATATGGCAGCGTGAAGGTTTTCTCTATTCCCGAAATCCCTTCATATGACGTCATCAGCCCAAATATTAAAACTTAACTTTTTATGAAATTGAACACTGTTTGTGAGAAATAAATGTCATAATCGTGTTCGGCAGCAATTACTTCATATTTTGCACCACAAGCGACGTTCATTTGATAACTTTTGGGAAGGTGGCAGTGTCCCTTTAATATAAACTCACTTTGTTGTATTGTCCAATTGTTTGATTCAAGCAATCGTTCATGCTTCAATTTATCAAGAGTTTCGGGACCGATAATATCAGTGCATAAAATGCTGTTTTAGCTCGTGGCTACAACTGCGCAAATCTGGCATTAATTGCACGAATCAAACGATACCTCGCAAGGGTGCATCGCCCGACCGTTCGCAACCCATCTGCCTCCATCGTCCTAAGGCTTTGGCCAGCAGCAGCAGCTGGACCAGTGCGTTGCTCGCTACCCCTATCGTTTGAAGTAACACAATAGTAATTCAGATCAGCTTGGACTGCACGAAAAAGCTGTGGTGCCAGATGCGTCAGCACACACATATGTTTTAAGCTGTTTGAGTAGTGTGCTCTTCAGCAAACAGCTTCATTCCGATTTTCTTAGTGTAATTATCCGGTCTGACGGCAGGTTCTGGGAGATGTTGGCCTACCTGGCTAACACTGTCATCTTCATCCTGGTCGGCATCGTCATCACAGAACAGGCGGCTGCCGTCTTCACCAAGAAGGACCTGCTCGACATCTTCGTCCTCTACATCGGCGCCAACTTCATCAGGTCAGTATCGGCTGAAAATCGTGGCACTGAAAGAGCTGCAGCTCAACATCTTGAGCTGGCTTATTTTCAACTGAGCTGTAATTGTATTTCTGTAATTATATTCTGTGATTTATGCAGTTTTGAAATAAAAGTTGTTAAATTAAACATTACCTACTAAAAATTGTGAGATTAGACTATCCTGCAAAAATGCAACAATTAATACATCGGAACCTAATTAAAAGTAATGCTTTCATGAAATTGTACTGCCACTGAATGCTGTATAACCAATTCCAAAGAAGTCCTGGTTGTGACATTGCTGGTGTGTGCCCGTGTCCATGTCGGCAGAGGCGTCATGGTGATGATGTGCTTCCCGCTGCTGTCGCGGATGGGCTACGGCCTGTCGTGGCAGTCTGCTCTGGTGATCATCTGGGGAGGGCTGCGCGGCGCCGTCGGCCTCTGTCTGGCCCTCATCATCTACCAGGACCCGCTGCTCGGCTCCACCGCCATCAGAAACGTCACCATCATCGGGCCGGATGGCAGCGAGGTCGTCGTTCACAAAGTCGTCGGTGAAAAGGTCCGTCATCATAGCGGGAAACGCTTGGAGGAGCTGAGATCGGAGGAGATTGAAGAGGAAGGGAGGGCGGAAATGACAGGGAGAGCAAGAGCCTCTGTCTCACAAAATGGCGATTTGCTGGTCACACCCATGTCGACAGATATTGGAAGCTAAATTATTGGATGATTTAGATAATCATTAACCGCCTGATTATCATTTATTTATTTATTTATTTATTTAGACGTACAACGACATCCACAATACATACGGTGGCTTTTCCTTGTCGAGGTGAAAATACAAGATGACAAATTGCGTCGCAGGTTCGAACACTAGGAAGGGGGCAGGGTAAAACGAACATTCATGCATCACACATACATAACAAAAGGAATCATACCTAAGCATCGGGTCTGCGGGTACATCGGCAAAAAGTCTCTGTTACAGCGATGACATCAAAATTGTGTTTTTCGATCTCATGACGTAATTCCAAGATTTTCGGCTTAATGGACTGGATGTTGATGGTGCACATCAACAGTCCCCTTTCACATCCTTTTTCCTCCAGCTATGCGAGTTGGCCGCGAGCTGGCGGCCGGGCCCGTTTTCCACGTCGCGTTTTCCGCCGGCGACAGGCGCGAAATCTTCTCCCCCTGTCAAATGTCTTCCCAGATGTCGGTGGGGCGGGCCGTGCTCGCAGGGGCGGGTTTTGAGGTGTCTGTACGGTGGTGCGGTTCTGCTCGGTCAGTGGTGCAGTCCTGCTCTGGTCGATGGGGCAAGTCTGATGTGCTTACCCTCGGCGAGGTGCAATCCGCCCCTGGGCGGAGCCCGTTCTGGCAGTCACTTTCAGGTCACGTTCGGCGCGCGTGACGGCTGGGCGGGTCTGGAGTAAGCAGAGGGGCGAGCTCGTGAGGGCGGCCGGTGGTAGGAGTCGGCGAGTGGTGTCACGCCGTCCTGAATGTAAACGCTGGAAGGTTGCAGAGTGCCACGGACTTATCTGCCGTGTTGCTGAGGCGCTGGAGAGGCGTGACGATCAAGTACCAAGAGCCTGACGGATCGCTAGTAGAAGCAGGTTGACGTTACCCAGGTCTAAGGGCATGTTGGCGGCTGAACGGACCGGCTGGACCACTAAGCACTGGATGTTCAGCCCCACATGTGGTTGCACAGGTGCTGCCGATGCGCCTTGGGTGGCGATCGGTCCCGAAAGTCCCATCGTCACACAATCAACTCTTCAACACGGTCACTCGGGTGAAGAAAGAGGAGGGAGGGGTGAAGGTAGGGAGGGAGGGGTGAAGGTAGGGGAGGGAGGGGTGAAGGTAGGGGAGCACCCCGCGAGCGGTCTACACAGGGTGACCGCTCAGCGACAGGACACACACAGTACACATCATTATTTTTTGCTGAAAATTAGTGGTATTATAATCTAACTTACGATTTAAAGAATCGCTGTCTGTCTGTCTGTCTGTCTATCTGTCCGTTCGCCGGGTATTAGGATATAGGTGGCGCAGTCAGATGATATGATATAGCTGGCACTGGTGTGCACATAGGCCCATTTCACTTTTTGCGAAGTTTCGTCGAATCGCTTAGGTCACCAGAAATTCCCATTATTTGGGTCAATTTCAGACTTTTGGTGCATTTTTATCCACATCGATTATATTAAAAGGCTGCCTCACGCGCCATGAGTTCGCGGGTTGTGGTCATTTTTGCGAACGAATTACGAATAGTCAAGAATATGAAGCCAACTTTCTAAAACGCACCCATGTTTTCAATTTTCCGCGTATGCTGTTTAGGGCATGAATGTCATTTCATACGCATAGACCGCATAGTAAAGCCATAAATATTCAGATTCATCGGTGCGATTCAGGGTACTTGACGGTAACGCATCTATGAGTGAGAATTGAACTAACGACTAAAATGCATGTATTTGCATAGCGGTAACTCGCGATTTCAAGACGAATTGCTTCTACACAATATAACAAACTATAAAATATCCAACAACTCACCCACTCACTCCACTCACTCAATCAATCATCAATCAACGCAAATCAGTATCAAATCAAATTCAATCAATCCATCAATCAATCAATCATCAATCAATCATCACTCACTCGCTTCACATCTCTTTCCATGCTTTATCTGTCACAGGTTGTTGAGAGCTGCTTTTGCGATGGCATGCAGTTGTGGGCGGTTGAACTGTGTGACAGGTATTTTTGTTTCGTAAGAGCTGGGACATGTCAAAGTTCTTCTTAACGGAGTGCTTGGCACATTTACAATTCCCGTGGTTGTAAGCACGCAATATGGAAAATCCTTCCAGTTACGAAAATTATCCAGTTTTCCTTCCAGTTACGAAATAATCTAACAAAACCAAACTGTTGGGAGTCCAAAATAAAGTGATATATTTGTCTTTGGTTCAGTTGGTCGGTGTCGTCGCTGCAGTCCTTCGGTCAGCACACCCACCAGCGAAACTGGATGACTTCGCACTGTCCTCCTCTTCTGCATGGCGTGCTCGAACAGCACACAGACCCGTAGTGGCGCAGGCCGTTCGAGACCAGTTTCAGCCTCCCGACTACGCCGTTCTGCACTGGGATGGCGTCATGGTGGACGTAAGAAATGCACAAAATAACAATATTAGTTATAAGCAACGATTTCGGACATAAAATAAAGTGAGTTAATTATGTATCTTGTGAATACTATAATAACTATTAGCTAGCCTGTTGTTCAGTCGTCAATACTTACCTTTCGTCACAGGACGTTCTGGGAACAGCGGAACATCGTTTAGCAGTGTTGGTCTCCGGAGCCCCGAATGCTACGGAAGGAAAACTGTTGGCAATCCCAAGCATATCAGACGGGTCAGGCAAGGCCCAGGCTGATGCTACCTACGCTGCGGTGAAAGACTGGGGATTGGAGGATTGTGTCGTGGCCCTGTGTTTCGATACCACTGCCACCAACACCGGCCGAGTTCGCGGAGCTGCCACGCGCCTTCAGAATATGCTGGGGAGGAGGCTATTGCTACTCGGATGTCGTCATCACACGATGGAGCTTGTGCTTGGTGCTGTCGTCACAGAGATGCTGGGGAAGACCACTGGTCCCTCTAATAAGCTGTTTGAGGAGTTCAAGACCAGGTAATAAAACAAGGAAAATATTACAAATCAATTTGAAGCTTAAATATAAAAATTTGTAAAATTATAACAAAACGATATTTTTATTTTAAGCATGGTTGTCGATCTAACAGGATTCCATTTCGGTTTTAGTCTGTATTTGACAATTAAGTTTAATCAGAATAGTTTTATGTTAAGTGGTTCCTTTTTTCCTGTCAGATGGCAAGAGGCTTGATTGTCACGGAAGCACATCAATCCTTGAGTTTGATGACCCTGGCTCTTGGAACTCCGAGAGCGTGTGATTTCCTTCTTGTCGTCCCTCCTGCATTCCAATCAAAAGTTCCTCCGAAAGGACTACCAGGAAATGGCGGAACTCTGCCTGACCGCTCTAGGCATTGAGCCACCGAGAGGCAAGCGTTTCATGCGTCCTGGAGCCTGCCACAACGCCCGCTGGATGGCGAAGGCGAGTGCTGTATTATATTAATGTTGCATTCAGATCATGAATGGTATTACATTTTCAGATGTACGAACAGATTCGTTTCAGATAGCGAGTATTTCTGAAATCAAGCCCAAGGAATCATATTTAAACGGAGCAGTATGGTCTGAAAAGCCCAATATCATACCTGTATTCGTTCCATATCGTCCAATTAACGGCCTGCCAACATTTCCCTGACCGTCGCCTACGCCTAAAACAATATTTTCCTCGGCTTAGGGTAAACAATTATTGGTATGAACGTCCTTTAACCGCAGGTCTTGTCATCATCAAGATGTTCATCTTCCTCCAGACAGATGGTTATGAAGAGACTTGAAGGAGAAGCTGCGGTCGAATGGTGCAGTTTATCATCCTTTCTGTATGCGAAGCATGGCTGCACGGCGCCTCTTGCGCGATGCCACGAACGCCTGCGGCTTTACCGGAGCTTTGTATCATACAAGCGAGTGGACAAAAGCGCAGCCGAGGCAGCTTCTGCGGTGCTTCGTCGGCAGTTTGGCACCTGCGGCCACAGCTGGTCGTGTTTAGCCTGTTCTCGAAAGAGACAACGCTGACAGAGAAAGGTGCAATCAGCGTGAAACTACTGGTAACGCCCCGCACTGACGACTTCGACTCATCAGAAGTCGAGAGTGCTCTACTGCTGGACGAAACAACAGTGCTTGCTGACCTAGTAGATGACTCGTCCTGGCTCCTGTTCGAGGTAGCTTCCGTGGGCCATGAATGGCTGCAAAGCCACCCACGGGTGGAATCAGGATCCGCTACACATATGAAGGCTTTCGTCGAGACGCGTGAAGGTGACGAACGGACGTAAGCTGAACGCGGGCAATCGCCCTGCTGAAGGACTATTGCTGCAAAGACAAGACCGAGCCACAGTTTCAGCTGGTTTCTGCAGGCAGTTAAGCGTCCACAGAACCGCAACTACCTTGCCTTCGCAAAAGCTGCCCTCAACAACCTGTGACAATGACATGTCATGGAGGTGAATGAGTGAGTGAGTGAGTGGGTGATGAGTGAGTTGGAGTGAGTGGTGAGTGAGTGAGTGAGTGAAGCGAGCGATTGATTGATTGATTGATTGATGATTGATTGATTGATTGATTGATTGATTGATTGATTGATTGATTGATTGATTGATTGATTGATCTGATTGATTGATTGATTGATTGGATTGCATTGATTGATTGATTGATTGATTGATTGATTGAGTGAGTGAGTGAGTGGTGTTTGAATATTTTCTCAGTGTTGTGATAATTGGTGGTAGAATCCAATTCGTCTGAAATCGCGAGTTTTACCGTATCAAAATACATGCATTTTAGTCGTTAGTTACATTCTCACTCATAGATGGCGATACCGTCATGTACCCTGAATCGCACATGCAATCTGAAATATTTTATGGCTTACTATGCGGTCTATGACGTGAAATGACATTCAATGCCTAAACAGCATACGCGGAAATCTCGAAAAATGGTGGTTTTAGAACGTGTCTCTGCATAATTTCTGACGTAATTCGTAATTCTTCGCAAAAAATGACACAAACAGCGAACTTCAAGGCGCGTGAGCAGAGGCCTTAAATATTAATCGATGTGGAAAAAAATGCCACAAAAGTCTTGAAATTGACAAAATAATGGGAATTTCTTCTGGTGACTAAGCGATTCGACGAACTTCCGCCAAAAGTTGAAATGCCATTGGGCACCCTGGGTCAATTATGTCAAGACTTAATTAAAGGACATTGGGTGCTTTTTGAGCGGTGGCGCGACGGGTCTTTAACGCGTAAAGCGATAAATGATAATTTTTTTCGAGTTGAGTTGTTTGTTTTTGAGAGGTCAAATTGAGTTGCAATTCAGTAATGCAGCATCCAACTGATCGAAAACCAAAGCCCATTAATAATTTTTTTGAAGTTACGTCGTGTTATTTGTTAAATGTCGTCTGATTTATAGATACTGGCAGTATCGCACGACTTCTAAATTCCGACGAGCAACGACGTGTGTAGGCGTGGCTCCTGAACTCCTAGACTCCTGAAGCAATCCATTAGCGTTTTCACGAAGGATTTATCTCTTCACCCGCCGGCTACGCTATCCGGTCGTAACCGGTAATATTTTCGGCCGCGTTTTGGTAATTTAGTCTAGGAACAACGGCTTTTCCCATATAATTTTTGGTATCAATTGAAACTTTATGAATTAAATGTATCTGCTTCTTGTCAATGCGAAATTTCGCCATTATTTTCTTCGTATAAATCATATTCATACAACACATATTACTGGGGACTACCGAGTACTTCCGGCCGGTAGTACCCGGTAGTACCCGGTAATATTGGTTCATGAATTTGATTATACATGAAAACTAATGGGAAATTTGCATTGTAAGAGCAGTAATTGTATATGAATTCATAAGGTTTCAATTGATGCTACTCAAATTGTTAATTAGAGATATGCGATATGCGGCTATCAACATATTTATCACAATCATGCTCTGAAAATGCTCCATACGTATTTTTTGAAGTGGTCAACATGACGAAGCATAAACGTTATCATTTTTCCCATCGTAACTAAATTGTACAACAGTTGTATGTATATGTGGAAATGTTGAAAATACATACATAACATACACACACACACACACACACACACACACAACACACACACACCAACACACCCGCACACACACCACATTCACAACACATACCACACACACACACACACACACACACAGCTCGAAGCACACACACACACACACACACACACAACACACACACACACACAACCCACACACACCACACACACATATATATATATATACTATATATAGTATATATATATAATATAATATATATATATATATTGATATAATATATAATATAATTCCATAAGTAACGCAAATTTGGGCCCGTTGCCCCCCCCCCTGTTGATTCATAAAGTTCCACCACTGGCTGCTAGCAGTAATTATAAAGCACTATTTCAAATAAAAATGATACAATATCCCTCTTACACCATGTTTGAGCAAATTGGAACCAATCACAGTCAGGTGTAGCGGTGACATCTACTAAAACGAGCCTATGTAAGATTAGTGGCAGAATAATGAAAAGGTATCCACTATTTTGAAATTGCTATACAAACCGGCGGCTATTATTCATCCTTTCACACATTGTGCTACAATTTTAGTTTCTTCTCGGATCAGGTCAGGTCACCAGGTCAGGTCAAGTGACCCCACCTACAAACAAGTTTGCAATCGTGTCATGACCACCGTTTCGGAGGGATCAATATTCAACTTTTAGGATTGTATGAAGTCATCAGTATCTACAAAACGCTTATCTCGGATTTTGCATATGTGACCTGACGCCGGATCAATTTCGTGACCTCCCCATTTTAAGTCAAAGGATAAATATTCAAATGCTTCCTATTTCGAGGATATCAGTCAAATTCCTTCTGGATAATGTTATCATAGGATATTATTGATGATCCAAGTGCAGGTTTTGTTTCGTGACCCATACATTTGAGGCCATCCGAGGTCATTAACACGTTTTCGTCAATAACTCTCGACATAATGAAGATAAAAAGTGAAACTTTCACCAGCGAGTTTGTCTGGGAGACACGTATCCTAAAATGCAACATGACCTACTTGTGTGACCTGAGGTAAACATTTTTAAGTTGACCTAACACGGTCAAAATTACTATATTTAAATGCGCCTTGGTGATGCAAACACGATGACGTAAACAGTATTGTGTTATCTTTATTATATACAAAGTTATATGCATTTTTTTACGTTTATGACCTCTACAGTCTACAGCCAAAACTTTTGACTTGAGGTAAAATTTGAGGACATGCTGACGATTTAAAATTTAAAAAGCTTTCGATAGCTTTTCCCGTTTGCTTTTAGCCAGCATAGTTCCTGAGATGTATGGTGGTTTCTGGAGCAAAGTCCTAAAACTGGAAAATTTTACCTTTGATGATCTCTGGTGACCTCAAATTTGATCTGAGCGAAAAATAATCCCACATAGTTTCAAAATGATTTTGGACGACATTACGAAGAGTGTTTTTGGTTTTGGTCGACGTCCCATTGGAGCCGAGTTAGAAGGGGGGTTGTTTTAACACCCCACAGTAGGGCGTGGAAAATCCCGAGACCCAATGGGGCGCGGGTTAAAGGAAATAGTTCACCTTGGATTGTTTTTTTCAAACACAATTTTATTATATTTTCAAATACAACTTCTTTTCATAATTACATAAATTATTAAAAGCTGCTGCGAGGAGCATGATTGGCGTTAACAATACCATTGGGATCATTGATCTTATCCTCGTTTACATTTATGAAAAAACGTAAGAAAATACTTATTTTAAAAATTATTAATTTGTTTACGTTTTTTTCATAAATATAAACAAGTATAAGGTCAATGATCCCAATGGTATTATTTGCATAATGTCAAAAATAGACATACATCGCGCCGATTCAGGACAGAAGGACGTAAATTATCAATTTCATCCAAACTATTTGCGTACTCTCCGCAACGTCAAACGTGGTTCAGCCAATCAGATTCGAATGTATAGTCGCGTAAGATTTACTGTTATGCCTCTGCCCAGGCGTGTGAGGCCCACAATAGCCTCTGCCCAGGTGTGTGAGGCCCACAATCCTTCGATAAAAAGTCAAGTATATTCGGCTGGAGAGCCCTTTCAGCCCAGAAAACTTGCAGTAAGGGGTATTTCAACACGGGCTACAAAACTGCTATCTCAGTTCAAAACCCATGTTGAAGGTGAACTATTTCCTTTAAGCAGAAATCTGGTATGGTCTGAGACCACGCTACTGGCAATGTGGTGTTTAGATGGCAGCAAACCAATTTCCTTGCTAACGGGTTTCTACAGGCTCACTCGTCCTTCGCCGATTAAGGCGTATTGCAGATGTATAATGTTCTGAAGCAGAACCAGAGGAATGCATGTTGATTTGTCCTTTCGAAAACTGTATTTTCAACCTTTGTGTTTGTTTCAATCCATGACATGACCTGACCTTTTTCAGGACGCTCAACTGGCAACTTGGGCTATAGCATCTCTCTACTGATGCAACATATTGCACACTCCACTGTCAGGACGTGAGCCCTGTTCTTGGGAGTCTTGCTTCTGTGACGTCACTGAGAGCCCTGTTCCTGTGACGTCACTGGGAGTCTTGCTTCTGTGACGTCACTGAGAGCCCTGTTCCTGTGACGTCACTGAGATTCTTGCTTCTGTGACATCACTGAGAGCCCTGTTCCTGTGACGTCACTGAGAGCCCTGTTCCTGTGACGTCACTGGGAGCCCTGTTCATGTGACGTCACTGGGAGCCCTGTTCATGTGACGTCACTGGGAGCCCTGTTCCTGTGACATCACTGGAAGCCCTGTTCCTGTGACGTCACTGGGAGCCTTGCTTCTGTGACATCACTGTTCCAGTGACGGACAGAGCCATGCCGCATCAGAGGTGGGACGTCTCCCGGCTGGCGTCCCGCACCGTGCAGCTGGCGCTGGTGGCTGCCTGGATCGCCCTGGTCAAGTGGAAGGTGCTGACATTCCTCTCGGAGCCAATCGGCTCCGAAACACGCTTTGAGAGTCACTTCCAGCCGCCGTATCTCACCGTCTGCCCTCACCACGCGCTCAACGCTCTTGCACGTGACGTCATTTATTACGATCCCTACCGTGAACAGGTGGAGTACTTCGGTGACGGCCCACTGACGGATGTGTTCAGAAGTGATGGACTTTCGCTGATTGATATGATGCCGTTCTTAAGGGATCATTTGGAGTTTGAAGCTGACCCAAACCGAGAGAATTACACTCAATCGGACGGCAACTGGACGACAATTTTCAACTATGCTGTGGGAGGACTTTGCGGTACATTTAAAATGACTAGTCTGTTGCCTACTATGTCACTGGCACGCTTGGATGACTTTCAAGAATCCAAAGAGGAAGCAAGCGACAATGACCGGAGTAAGTCGAAAATAGCTTATACAATCTTCGTTCACAAGCTGAAAGATTTCTGGGGAGCACAAGACATAGAACATACCTCGCTTTCCGAAGCAGAAATGACCTCATTCAAGATCTTGGATTCCATGGATCAGCAGGAGCTGGTAATTCTCGCTGAGCGAGAAATAATGCCCAATATGCGGCGTCGGCCTTGCGTGGAGGATCCGTCATACAGCAGGTCCACGTGCTGGCGTAAATGTTTCTTTGACTCGCTCAACTGCACCGTGGAGGAAGACAACGCTAGCGGCAAGCCGCTCTGCAAATCGATCGACATTCTATGGTACTACGAAGTGTACCTCAACTTCACGCATACCTTGGACGAGGAAGGAGTGCTGGTTAAATACAACTATCCATGCTCCTGCCCTCGTCCATGCGTGCTAGATCGCTACAGCATATTCGTCCGGCCAGACTACTTGGAAAGCGGCGAGAGTTATATAGGTTTTAAGATATCTCTCAAGCCGGTGATGCGGACAGTGGAAACGCGCGTTACCTACGGGATAACCGACCTGATGGCAGACATGGGCGGATTCTTGGGCCTCTTTCTCGGCTACTCCCTGCTCTCTGTATTCGATGACACGAAGACTTTTGCGACACAGATTCTCAAAAGACACGCCAGCAGAGTCGCCGTCCCAACGGAGGACATCAAACAGGATGGCAGGAGCAGCCCCGGGCTGGAAGGTGCGAAACGCCGCTTACAGACACAGCTGCGTCGGCGAAGCAGTCCCCCTGAGCTGACTTCCGCAGTCTACAGTGTACGGAGCGAAGTCAGTACAGCCTGGACGGGGAGCAGCAACTCGGCTAATTCAACAGGACCGAACAGCAGGGCTTACTAGTTAGCTCGACTGGGCAAGCCACAGCAGTCTTAACCCGCGCTTGACCGGGGTCTCAGCCGAACACCATTGTCCGGGGGAGGGGAATATTGCCCCCTTGTTGTCTCCGGACCCAATTATCGCAGCGAGACGCGCAAGGTGGTTTCCGAAAACTCGCATTGAGACGCATCTAAATCATGCTCAAAATTTTGGAATTTAGGTCACATATCAGGTAAAGGTTGGGTCAAATGTAAAAACAGATATTTGAGTTTATTGATCATACTTTCTGTTCAGAGGCTTTGATTGAGACCAAATGTGCTCCCAAAGGTTTAATACACATAATACACATCATGATCTAAAGGGATATTTTGGCAAATTTCAATGTCAAGGTCAGGTCACAAAAGGTCACTATCCCGTATCCGCATTTTTGTTCTCTTGAAAGTCATGCGACACATGTTTTATGTGCTGTTTTATACGTATAATTCGATAGTGATTATCATTTTACCATCTTAACTCATTTAAGTGATTTAAGTGTCAAGCTCAGGTCAAGTTCAGGTCACATAAGATCAAAATTTGCAACTGATAAATATTAACAAAGGAGCATGTTTTTAGACCAGTTTTGTCTACGAAATACATTGCTGACATTTATTTGTCTTCATCTTGTCAAAGATAGCATAAAAAACGTTATGAGTTACCATACTTATGGAGCCATAAGAAGGCTAAAAATAAAGTGATTGTTTTACAATTTGGTTTGGTATGTTTCATATGTAGATTTCTGACATATATTCCGTATTTTAACATCTTCACAAATTTTGATTTTGTGACTATTTTCCCATACAATCTATTTTGGAATATCTTGGGTCAAAGGCCATTTTGTTTTCGAAAACCCGATACAACCTTTTTGTAGGTCTTGACATTTTATATCTTTTGATATTTTTGGTCTGCATTTTAGCCAAACCTTTGGTCAAAGGTCTTTGTACGGCCTGTTTAAAGGGATTATACGGGTTTTTCCCAGAATAATTGAGTTACATAGTAAAACGTATTTATAAAGGTGGTAGAAGCCCACGGTTTACCACATTTTTCTGGAAAATGCATCTTCTTTACGTAAGGACGTTTCAAAGTGTTCGGTGATGCCACGCGTACTTTTGCAGTACTGCTGAGGTATAGACAAGCCGTTCTCTACCTACGCCCGGGCCAAGCGCCGCCCAAGGATAGAGATATTAAAAAGTGGTGGGACAGTAATCGATCAAGTACTGCGTTATTCAGATACAAGTCTTTGAAAAAGTCAAAGTTTAAAACGCTGATAATTGCTGAAATTAATGGATTAAAATGAGCAACGAGGTCCACTCTCATATGTCTTAAACGTGTTTTAAGCACATACAACTGCAAAAGAGTGCATTTCCTTTCAGGACGGAAACCCGTATAATCCCTTTAAGGTTAGCTGGTTTAAGCGTCAAACTAGTGTGCAGTGACGTCACAAAATTTGTTATATCTAAACAAATTAAGGAGGAAATTTCTACATTTTCACACAGAAGATGTACAATTGATGTAGTAGAAGGTACAAAAAGTTTCACTTTGATACTATCATTGCGTTTTGAGCTATCGCGACAACTCGTCAGAGAGGCAATGTTTGCCCCCCCCGGTCAAGCGTGGGTTAACCAGAGGCTCACTCCGGCACCTTCAGCATTACGCGGGAGGGTCCCATCCAATACCAGCCTCTGATTGGTCGTGACGTCAGCGGCATATGACATCACGACCAATCTTTTTCTATCCGGTACGATCAGCGTGCAAAATCCCATTGGATACCCTTCCCCTCTAACTCGAAAGCTAAAAAGGATATAAAGACGCAGAACAAAGTTTCCGAAAGCTCCTTACCAGGCCATTCGAAGTTATCAGGGTATCATTTGGCTCAGGTCAATATTAAGGTCACAAATATCTCGGGAACTATGAGAGCTATACACAAACGAAAAATAGAAAGCTAATACAAATTTAAATCGCTGCAAATCAATAGATTTAAGCTCAGGTTCATAGCTTAGGCCCCAGAGGTCAACAGAGGTCAAGAGGCCATTTTTCCAAAACGTTTGTCATCAATAACTTCTTACTGGTAAAATGAATAACAGTAATTTTACACTAGCGTTTTGTCTCGTGAAGGCGCTTCGAAACAACATATTACTGGTGACCTGGTCAGGTCAACTTCAAAATTGACCTCGAGTCACGGTTATTTGGTGACCCAGGTAAGTCATGTTGCATATGGGGCGACGTGACCCGACGGGACAAACACAAGGGTGTCATTTGCACGTTTCTATATTTCTTATATCAAGAGATATTGGCAAAAAGGTACTGGTGACCTGAGATGACCTAAGCCGACATTTCAGAAGTCACTAAGCAGCAAATCTACCTGGTTCATCAACAATGAGCTAACATAACACGATTCTGAAAAAATGGGCATGATCCAATGCATTTTCTCTGAAAAGAAAGCATTTGCATATTTTGCATTGACTTATAATGTAATGATATATATACTATACTAATAAATAATATATAAACTAATATAATGATCTAATAAACTAATATAATGATCACGAAATTGACCTGATTTTAGGTCACCGATACCAAAACAAATCCGAGATAATAAAATTGCAGGTACTTATGAACTTATGAAATCCTGGAAGTTTCAAATTTATCGGACAAGCAGTGTGGCCTTGGCGCGACCAGAACCATTTTTGGATGTATAAGGTCACTTGACGTGACGGTGACCTTACTTGAGAAGACATGGAGATACAATTTTTTACAAAATGTGGGTGATTGATGCACACATAGCCATACCAAATTTGGTGGCGCTGCACGCCGCTATTTTCTCTCTATTCTTGAAAACTTCAGAGTTTGTCAAAGTGACCCCCCACACCTGATCTCAGCTCAGATTTAGGCCACTTTATTTTGCTGGGCCTCTTAATGGTCGCAAAAAAGTCGGAACGGCCCATGTTGAAGTGTCAGGCCTTTCCAGTGCCCCCTCATGCCTATCAACGACCCCGATCAGGCCGACTGAGGGCCCATTAAGCCCATTGGGGCCCATTAGGCCTACTGAAGGCCTCCTCAGGCCGACAGAAGTCCCTCAGTCGGCCTGAGGGGGCCCTCGGAGGGCCTGAGACTTCAACATGGGCCTGTCCGACTTTTTAGCGACCATGAAGAGACCCAGCAAAATATAGTGGCCTAAGTCAAAGGAGATCTTGCGTCCCTTTGACCACCCCTGAGGTTTTTCGAGAATAGCAAGAAAACAGCGGTGCGCAGCTGCCAAATGAGGAAAGGCAGAAGGCTGTGTGCATCAATTACCAGCATTGTGTGAAGGATTTAACTTCAGATCGTCTCAAGTCAGGTCACCAGGTCACGTCAAGTGATCTTACCTCCGACCAGACTTGTATACGATTCTTTATTTTTCGAACGGTTCAATCACGACTCAAAATCTACGTTAGTTGATTCAATCACGACTCAATCAGACATTCACGGTTATGCATTCCGATTCAATCCAAGACTTTGAACCGGCGCTTTCGACTCAATCGGATTAAAATGACTTTTGAGCCAGATTAGTCCCGACTCAATCATTTGAATCAATATAACGATCTCATCCCAACTCAAAGTATGAATACATTTGCAACTTAGAATGAGAGTGATTTAATATTTGAATCTGCATCGGATCATATGTTGAAATTGTGATGGATATTTACCACTTGGTTACAAACTTGAAGTTTGAAGGCTCTTGGAACTTAAAAGCGTTGTTGATTGAGTCGCGATACCCCGATCAGTCAGCTCTCTAATATGTCGTCGACTCAATCATGACTTCTACATGAGCTCATCGATTCAATCACGACTCAAAGCCAAGTTCTAAAAAATTAGAGCGACACAATCAGTTTGAGTCGCAGAAACTGCTTGATTCATGAGTCGCGACTCAATCAGAGTTGAATCGTATACAAGTCTGCCTCCAACAATGTTTGTGGTCATGCACAAAGCCACAGTGTCTGTGCGAAAAATTTGAAAATTGCAGAGTTTCATAACGTCATAAGTACCTACATACCTACAACTCGTTAAACTTATATTTGTTTTGTATCAGTGACTTAACCCGGCATTGGCTGGGGTCTCAGCCGAACGCCATTGGCTGGGGGGGGGGCGAAAAACGCCCCTTCGTTATCTCCCGAACCAATAATCGCAGCGAGACGCGCAAGACGGCAATCGAAAGCTCTCAACGAAGATCACTTTAACTCTTAAGCGTACTCGAAATTTTAATAATAAGGTCAATGTTCAGGTCACAGGTCAGGTCAAAGGTCAAATGGTAGTTATTTAGTTTTTTGAGCCGTACTTCCCATCCAAAAGGCCGTATATTGAGACGAAATCGCACAAAGTGCGTTCTAAAATGTTAGTCATCTCTCGTATAGCAAAAGGAAATTGTAAGCACAGGTCAAAGGTCAAGGTCAAGGTCAGGTCAAATCAGGTCACTATTGCAAGAGATCATTGCAACAACAAATTTTTGGGTTTTATGGAGTTATCTTACACAAATAACTCGATATAGCAGCCATTTTCAGATCTGACCCGATATAAGGTCAACGTCAGGTCATAAGAGGTCAAATTTAGAAATATAAATTAAAATGCATTTATATAATCCAGTTTTGTCTCAGCAACACAGTGGTAACAATTTTTTTTATGTATCTGGTCGATAAAGCCCCCAAAACGTACTTTCAAAAAGTGACGTCATGATGTAATCATACTTAGGAAGTAATCAGTGATTCAAAAATAGAGATATGGCTTTGAAATTCGGTTTGGGTGGTTTACATATGTGTTTCACATACATATCTTCCGTTTTTTGAAATTTTCAAAAAATGGTGATTTTGTGGTCATTTTTTCAAAAAAAAAGATTTTTTTGTTTTTTGGGGGGTCAAAATCCAAAAATTTCAAAAATCCGAGATAGCCATTTTCTACCCCTGTTGCAAGTTTGCTATCTTTTAACGTTTGTGAAATTTCATTTTTGCTTAAAGAATCGTCTATTTGACGCTGTTAAGAGCTTAGCTGATATTGCGCCAAAGTTGGTGGTAGTGACGTCACTAAACTCGATATAACTCGAAAACATTTTCGACGAATTAAAAAAAAAATGCAATGAAGACGCGAAATTGATGTTAGAATAAGGTACCTAAGTTTGGCGTTGATTAGCGCTGTTGGTTGTGACATTGTGAAAATCCCTGAGGGGGGCGTTTTTCGCCCCCCCCCCAGCCAATGGCGGGTTAAGGTCAGGTAAATTTCGTGACCTTCCCATTAAAATAGATGAAAGGGAAAATAATTACAAATGCTTCCTTTTCAGAGAATATGCATTAGATCAGACAAATTATTTTATAATCATTTTATCTTAGCTCATTGCTAATGACCCAGGTGCAATCGTTGCTCAGCGATCTCTGTAAGGTCGGCTGAGGTCATCTCAGGTCACCAGCCTTTTTTGCAAATAACTCTGGATATATTAAAGGTAGAGACGTGCAAATGACACCTCTGTGTTTGTCTTGTCTTGTCGAGTCGCCCTATAGGCGACATGACTTACCTGGGTCACCAAATGACCTTGACCTGAGGTCAAATTTGACCTAACGTCACCATTAATATGTTGCTTCGAAGTGCCTTTACGAGACAAGCACGACGTTGACAAAAATACTGCTATTAAAAAAGTCAGTCCGAATGTTGTGTATGGATGGCTTTACGAGGTCAGCAATTGCGCTAAGCAGAGCTTGTTGCGCAGGTTCTGACCTCACCAGCCGATCGCGCAATTCCTGTTGGCCGGCAGAACTTAGAGACGAAAGTTATACATACCCGACATACCTGGACACGGTCCGCCCCGCTCACTGACGTCACCTGGCCTTGAGTGCGACCTCTGCCACCAGCCGCAGGCCATCCCAGTCAGGAGCAAATAGCGAGCGCCGAAGCGACTCGAACCCGGACTGCCAGCCCACTGTCCACTGGGTCTGGGTCCACAGGATGAGGCAACTGTGCACCTGTCGACTGTCGACATTTGATAATAATCAGTTGAGTTATTATATGATACCCACTTGATGTCTTCGCGAGATATTAGCTTCAGCCTTTCATGCTCCTTTGCACTGCTGTTGGGGAGGGGGGTACTTTTGGCATACACTTGGCTCACAGTTGCCGTAGGTGTAGTGCACCTTTGATTATTGACGATGTGTCGTAGTGATAAAGCCGGGCAGCGGTGTGCGGCAGGCCCGTGACTGTGGTGTGTCGTGCCTGTTTGATTTGGTTTCGATAGGATAAGGCCGATTCTAGCGGCATCGCCACATCATTTTGTGAAGTGACAGACAGGTGTTTGATCCCCCACTCCCATAAAGTTGTGTTAGAATCTCGCTAGCTAGAATCCCCGAAGCGTGAGCCACGGAGAGGACTTAGATACGAAGGATGATGGGCCAAGTCATGAAGGCGGCCTCCACTCCGGGGTAGGGTGCGGCTCAGTAACCATCACATTCCCGGTGGTTGGCTTCCACCAGGCCCGGGTTAACGTGGGAGCAGAATCAGCTGCCGGAAGGGTGAAAAGGAATCTCACTGTTGCGGCTGTGTTGCGCTTTGCTACGGTATGCTGTGCTTGTGGTGTTGTGCGCTGCTTCTGCTCTGCTGAGCTATGCGGAACTGGCCGGACAATATACACTTTAAAAATCCACTGAGCGGTGACTGTTCTGGTGCAGGCGCCGCTCGCAGGAGAGCGATGCTGCTGGACGTCAGCTTAAAGGGAGTGTGTCTTCTGCTGCAGAGTGTAGAAACAAAATATTACGGTATGTAGATATTGATTCGATTGTTTGTTACGATGAAATTCAGATCTGATCATCTGGAGACCCTTGAGTTGAATTTTCACTTATTACGAGCGAGCGCGAAGCGCGAGCGAGTCCTCATTGAATACCGGGATTTGTCTCGCATAATAAGCGGCCGACCCGCCCGGCCAGACCGCGACGCTGGTCAGAAGCTATATCTTTTTGAACCCCGCATTCCGATTGACAAGCGGTCTTCGCCATCTGATAGCCCATCAGATACATTATGGTTATTGACATGTTTTTTTTTCTCATGGATGGGTCAGCATGGGCGCGTGACACGTGCCGCGTCAGGGGTGTCAGAAGTGATTATCCTGCTGTTAGTGAGAAACGGCTGGGACCTAATAAAACTAAAAATTTGGTGTGAGGCTGGAGACCACACCACTGGCAATGTTGCACAGGTCAAACTCTGGGTCACACTGCACGTGCGCAAGTACACCCCTGTTCCGTCCACGAAAATTACCTACAAAACATCGTTGCAATACCGGACCTATATCTCGGCAACCAAAAGTCGCAAAGACACGGGTCAAACACAGATGCAGGGGCGTAGGAACTCATTTAAAGTTGGGGGGGGGGCAAAATGCATTTTGAAGTCGATTCTTTCTATGCAACGTCCATAGGCGTAATGTTAAAATCCAAAAATGTTGGGGGGCAGTTGCCCCCCCCCCTGGCCCAAAGGCTCCTAAGCCTATGCACAGATGCGTAGGGAAACGATCCGTCCGGCGTATGCACCATGTGTCGATCAGCGGCGCGTGGTACGTGCAAAGTTACTGGCTATACAACGCAAATTCATAGTTTTATGGGACAGTCTCTGCACAATAAATCAGTGCTCAGCACCTTATGGGACGTTAAGCGATGAAACACACCATTCTGTAGACCAATGTTACCGTCTCTAAAAATGCGTCAAAATTTAGTTCTTAATGCAGTATTTCGCTGTTAAAACGTCTGCTAATTTTGTAATGGCCGATTTATAATATTTCCTTCATTACACCGCCGTAGCTTCAAAACCAAAGGGCACTAAACGATAAAAAGGAT
The DNA here is from genome assembly GCA_014673585.1 of Semibalanus balanoides. Classification (NCBI taxonomy): domain Eukaryota; kingdom Metazoa; phylum Arthropoda; class Thecostraca; order Balanomorpha; family Balanidae; genus Semibalanus; species Semibalanus balanoides. Next base: position 42,041 of record VOPJ01005894.1, read on the forward strand.
GCAGCTGTAAAGCGCAATCAAATCCATGTAATACCCAACCAAAATGATTTTTGCCTACTAACATGAAGCTTATAATTGCAAATTAAAAATAACGCTGCAAACCTATTTAGTTCAAAGTATCGATTTAGTTCGGATCAAGGTTCGGATCTATTTTCGACGGCAAAACACCACATAACGAAAACAATTCAAAAAGCATGCTTTGCACAAAACGAACCTCCGCTGGGCGGGTTGATAAATTGACGCGGATTTTATTCGGACTCGCTCGTCCTTCACTGTTTAAAGCGTCTTACTGGTATATTACGGTATGTAGATATTGGTTTGATTGTTGGTTACGATGAAATTCAGACCTGAGACACTTTAGTTGAATTTTCACTTATATTGTTTTTCACTTTTATAATTCGGGGCGAGCGCGGAGCGCAATGCGAGCCCTCACCGAATACCAGATCTGTATCGCATATAAGCTGCCGAACCGGCCCGGCCCGGCTCAGACGACCCGGCCCGACCATAACGCTTTCCAGAAGCTTATAGAACCGGCCCGGCCCGGCTCAGACGACCCGGCCCGACCATAACGCTTTCCAGAAGCTTATATCTTTTGAATCCCGTATCCGATTGACAAACGATTTTCGCCAGCTGATAGCCCCATGCAATGACATTATGGCATTGACATGTTTCGTCTCACATGAGGGCGCGTGACATGTGCCGCGTCAGGGGTGTCAGGAAACATTATCCTGCTATAGCTGAGAAATGGCTGGAACTATTAAGCTAAAGTTTGGTGTGCACTGTGCAGCTTGGTGCACACACTTGGTCTAACGTTTTGCACATCGATCTAAAAAAATCACAACACTCGGTCTTAAGTTTCGCAATTGTCAAGGTCAAACTGTAATAAATATCGAGTAGGTGTTTTTGCCGAATTGTAATGTATCACCTGGGTAACATTTGGACATGCTTTTGAATTTGTGAAATTATTTCTGAACACCAGTTATGCGCTGTACAATGGTACCGGCGGCTGAGCCCCCAAATTAACTTAGGTCAATTGCTGACCTTTAGAGGTCAGATCGATGTGTGAAACGTAAGACCGAGTGTATGTGATTATGTTAGCGTTGGATTCAGTCCCGTAGTTCTTCTGGTTCGGCCACAATGTGCTGTTCAAATATCGAACCTGCAGGCTGGACGTTATAAGATGTCCATGATTTTGCATTTGCATTCAAATACGCATTCGGTGACCCCTCAGCTATCGCTCAAAATGATACCAACAGGTTCTCTATGACGTCTAGACCTCATGTCCGTAATAGTACCGCAGCACACTCAGCCGTTTAGCTGTTAGAAGTGATTTTTGTTTACCATCGGCGACCCCTGCGATTTCGATGAAATTCACACCATACAACCTCTATGGCACCCTAAACACACACCTCAAATATATAAGCAGCACACACATTGGTTTCGACGCTAGAGGTAAAAACATAAAAATAACTTAAATCGGCGACCCCTACGATTTCGCTGAAATTCACACAATACAACCTCTATAACACCCTCATCACACACCTAAAATATATAAACAGCACACTCATTGATTTCGACGCTAGAGGTAAAAACATGCAAATGACTGAAATCGCCCTACGATTTCGCTGAAATTCACTGCGTACAACGTCTATGATTAATTATACCCTCATCACACACGCAAAATATATAAGCGGCACACTCAGTGGTTTGGCCACTAGAGGTAAAAACATAGTAATAATGACTGAAACCGGCGACCCCTGCGATTTCGCTGAAATTCACCCCATTTAGTCTTTAGTGCAACTATCACACGCCTAAAATATCTAAGCGGCACAATAATTATTTCGGCCGCTAGAGGTTAAACCGTTTCCATAACCACAAGCTCTGGCCTTACCCCTTTGGATTGTGCCGACCGCGAATACCTATTTGGTGGTAGACATTAGGACTTGTGCGATTTCCATGCAATTTTTGTCATATATTTCTGGTGAGAGTACTGTTACTGTTCTCGTCGCTCGCCGCTCAAAGAAACTCGTGATATGTGAGATCAAACGATACATTTACGGTAATAACACACAAGTTAATATAATGCCACACAGGCCGCTCGCACACCTAGTCACACAGACCGGCCGCAGGCAGAGCGAGAATGTACGCGCGCCACCACCGGTGGCGATCATCAAACTAACTACGCGGTGGCGGGGCTGGCCGGCGAAACAGATCAACGCTGGCACAGAGCCATTAACGGGAAACCCGTAACAGTACCAACTTTGGCAACCATTTAAACGCGTTCAGTTTCAGTCATTCGTGTGTTTCAGAGGTGACAAACAATTTCGCTGAAATCGGCGACCCCTATGATTTCGCTGAAATCCACACCATACAATCTATACCTATTGCACCCTCATCACACACCTAAAATGTATAAGCAGCACACTCATTGGTTTCGACGCTAGAGGTGAAAACATGAAAATGACTCAAATCGGCGACCCCTACGATTTGGCATACAACGTCTATGATACCCTCATCACACACGCAAAATATATAAGCGGCACACTCATTGGTTTGGCCGCTAGAGGTGAAAATATAGTAATGACTGAAACCGGCAACCACTGCGATTTCCCTGAAATTCACACCATACAACGTCTTTAGTGCAAGTATTTCTCACCTAAAATATATAAGCGGGCCCATAGGCGTAGGAGCCGAGGGGGGCATGGGGGCACCTGCCCCCAACATTTTCGGATTTTTACATTACGCCTATGAACGTTGCATGGAAAGAATCGACTTCAAAATGCCTTTTGCCCCCCCCCCCAACTTCAAATGAGTTCCTACGCCCCTGTAAGCGGCACAATCATTATTTCGGCCGCTAATATACACTGCCGAACTACAGTGTAGCAGAGCAGTCCATTGAACGCATCCACATCCCCATTTCGACGTTTTCAGTCACATGTCGTCATACTCACATTTCGGCAAAAATACATTTCGACTTTTTCACATGTCAAAATGGCATTCGTCAAAAAGACATTTCGACTTTTTTACATGTCGACTAAAGAACATTTCGGCAAAAAGACATTTCGATCTTTTCACATGTCGGCAAAATGACATTCGTCAAAAAGACGTTTCGGACTTTTTCACATGTCGACAAAAACAACATTTCGGCAAAAACACATTTCGACTTTTTCACATGTCAAAATCACATTTCGGCAAAAAGACATTTCGACTTTTTCACATGTCGTCAAAATCACATTTTGCCAAACTGGCATTTCGATCTTTTCACATGTCGTTTAAATGATATTCTTCAAAAAGCATTTCGACTTTTTCACATGTCGACAAAATGACATTTCGACCTTTTCACATGTCGGCAAAAAGACGTTTCGACATTTTTACATTCGGCAAAGAAACATTTCGACAAAAGTACATTCGCCATTTAACCCTATTAGTGGCAGGGGGGGCAAATATTGCCCACCACCCCTCATGTTTTTCTTAGATATCTCCGAAACGGCTACGAGTAGGCTTATGAAACTTTCGGAACTTTCCTAAAAATTGATTTTTACATCTGAAGTCAAATTTTGGAGTTTCTGACTTGAACAGAGGCGGTTCCAGGGCCAGTTTTTGGGAGGATTTTTCGGCGCTGATTGGCCGATAATACGGAAATGCGAGGCTTTACGAATTCTTCCTAAACTGACTCAAGTATGAAGAAGTTGCATTGCTTTACGGGATTTAAATAAGTTCAAATAGTTGATGTTCATGATTATTGTATTTTTTACGGCAGAGGCGGTTCAAGTACTTTGAAAAGGGGGGGATTTCCAAAAAAGTATTGAAACGCCTAGCTAACAGTCAATCAAGCAATATAAAATTGCGATTATAGCTATGAAATTGCTGAAGATAGTTTCTTCTTCTAATTTTGGCATAATTTATTACGTCTTGAGTTTCAAGGGCGTGTCCAGGGCACAGAAAAAGGGGGTTGACTTGCATAGTGATAACGATATACCAGCGATTACGACGCAATAAGCAGATAGTTGAGAATTTAACCTGGATATATGAGTGCCAGGAGAGGAAATAATACATTTTATTGCAGAGGCGCGCTCAGGAATCGAAAAAAGGGTCATTTATTGCAAGGAACCTTTGATGCATGGCGCCTACAGGCATAACAACTGCAGGTTTCCGATGAAAAAAACACCAGGGGGTCCTTTTTTTGAAACATTTTGAAGAGAATAGGTCAGAGCCCAGGTAGGGTTAAAAGCGGTAACTTATGTGAATTGAAAATTGCAAGCAAACTAGTAATTGTTGATAGTAAGTATTATATCTAGCGGGAATTCATTTTATCGAAAGGTTTTGCACCTCCCCAATTGTTATCCGGATACGCCTAGGATGATTTGCAGCATTTCAAAACGGAACTATCTATGACCAGTAACTGAGTTATATTCCGTGGTAGAAGCATGACTGCGGATCATAATTTGAATATTTGGCCTCCCTTTTTCGTTAACTGGCACCGCCTATGGTACAAAAATATGCTTAATAACTATTTTGTATGATGTACAAATAACGACTATTGCATTTATTCAGAAAAAGCCATCAAAACGTTTGAATTACGCTTTTACTTCGCCCCCCAATTTAGTGACCTGCACACGCCTATGATTTTTGAATTTGTGATTAATCGTCGTCACATATCAATTTCCTACTCAATATCTTAATCTATCGATCAATGTTGATTGAATTAGAAATCGGTTGATAAACATGGCAGCTGTATTGGATCAAAAATACCTCTAATTTTTGTACTTTTTGGCCCCCCGTTGCCCCCCTATTTAAGATTCTGATAACATTCATTTTTTCTAGGAAATGCTAGATCATGTTAAAGTGAATCGACCACGTTGATTTTTTGAAAATCGGACGGGTAGATCTCGAGATCTCGGGGGGGGCGAATATGCCCCCCCTGCCACTAAAGGGGGGGGTAAGGGCCCCCCGGGGAAAAAGGGCCTGCCAACTAATTAGGGTTAACATTCGGCATATTAACATGTCGTCAAAAAAAAGACATGTCGTCAAGTGTCCTTCGACAATATGCATTCACCAAAATGTCATTCGTCAAAATGTCCGGACACCGTATGCCCCCTGGATCCGCCCCTGATAGGTATGTGCAGGAGTCCTTATTGGATCCGCAATTGTGGGGCCCCCTCGTGTCCCGACGGACACGAGGGGGTGCCCCCCGTGAGGTCGTGCTGCCCCCTTACGAAAATCCTGGTTGCGCGCCTGGTCGTAGGTATATGTCCGCATATGCTGATGTTCAGCCGAGGACTGAGGTCCAGCCGACGTCGGCCCGACATCGGTATGCCGCTGCCGAGATGCCGACATCTGCCGACGTCGGCTGGACCTCGGCATAGGCGGCAATATCCGACGTGTAGTTGACGTCGAACCGACGTCGGGCCGATATCGGGCCGACGTCAACATGCCGCTGCCGAGATGCCGACATATTTCGTAACGTTGGTCCTGACATCAAAACGTTTTTTGGTGCTGATATTTATTCCGTTTTTTTTGCTGGTTCGCGGTCCGTTCTTAATGAATCGTAAGGCATTTTGCGGCCGCCAACACCATTCCAAAACACTGGGCAGAAGCCCAGGGGCCACGCTCGGTCGCCAAGTGGTCCCCTGGCTTCCAAGGGGGCCATGGCACCTTCTCCCCAGGCTACGCCACTGTCGGCACCTGACCATGGATACGACTCTCGAAGATTTCACGTCTGATAAATGTGCGAGGCACTTCTTGAATTACCCACCCACACGGGTGGCGGTCACTAGGCCGCAAACCGCACCGCGGCCGCCGGCCGCAGGTCCCTTCCGACGTCACCGCTGGGCTGCACCGCCCTCCGAGCCGGGCCTATGGCCACTATAGTTACGACACGCGTATTTTTTAATGGGGAGATAATTCTTTGTCTATCTATTTTTAAGGACATTTGTGGTAAAATTACTCTTATCTGGTATTTTTACTGTTGTGGTATTTTACCTGAACCTGTGGTATTTTACCTCAATCTGTGGGATTTCACCTGAATCTGTAGTATTTAACTTAAACTAGTGTTTTTTCAGTAGCAAAGTGTTGCCAGATATGGCTGGGCCTAGAGCGCCCCCTTTCAGGCGGCCAGAGTGCCCCTCTCATGCGACCAGAGCGCCCCTCTCAGGCGGCAGACCGCAACTTTCTCGAGTGGCCAGAACGCCCCTCTCTGGCGGCCAGAGCGCCCCCCGCTTCAGGGGCACTCGTCCCCTCTCGGCGGACAGAGCCCTCTCTGGTGGCCAGAGCGCTCCCTCTCAGGCGGCCAGAGTGCCCCCTCTCAGGTGGCCAAGAGCGCCCCTCTCTGGTGCCAGAACGCCCCCTCGTAGGCGGCAGAGCGCCCCCTCTCAGGCGGCCAGAGCGCCCCCTTCAGGCGGCCAGAAGCGCGCCCTCTCAGCCCTGCCAAGCGCCCCTCTCAGGCTGTCAGAGTGCCCCCTATTCAGGCTGCCAGAGCGCCCCCTCTCAGGTCTGCCAGAGCGCCCTTTTCTCAGGCAGCCAGAGCGCCCCCTCTCTGGCGGCCAGAGCGCCCCCTCTCAGGCGGCCAGATCGCCCCCTCTCAGTCAGCATGCCCTGCCAAAAACAAAGCGCCCACTCGGGTGCCGTGTGCACTGTGCAGTTGTCGATACGTGTGGTGGTGCATAACCGGCCATTACCGGAGTGATCTCTGACTGCTGTTTTGCTCAGCTTGCTCTAATGGCAGGACCGTATGACTGTGAGCGGAAGTGGGCATACGCCGGTTGTGCGAGCTGGGGTTGTTGTGACGAGCACTGTTAGTCGTGTGCCTGGTTGCTGATGCAGCTTCTAGCATTGGTGCAGTGATACAAGACGTGCAGACTTAATGACAGATAAAACGTTTGACTACGTTACATGGTGTCAGATGCATTATAAACAACTGAATTTTCGCCCGCCATACGTGAAATTGACCTTGGAGGTCGCCCATCTTTGGCGTCCGAAGTGGCGGCATGGCCGTCCGAAGTGGGCTTCTTATGCCACGGCGTCCGAATAATCAGAGAAGCCGCCGAAGTGCAAGTGGCAGTTTTCTTTAACTGTCGGGAAGAGAGAGCACAGGAAGTCGCGAGCCATTTTATCCGACTGGCAAAGAAAGCTTCATGGTCTCGCCGCTCTTCTAGAACGGTTCCAGTCGTTCTGCATCCGCGACAAGATATGTCATCCTAGAACGGTATCATTTCTACCAGTCGTAACCACAGCCTGGTGAGTCAATACGGCCAGTTTTTGTGTCCGCATGTTTTTTAGGTCCCTGGCTGCTATCTTGAACTTCCAGACGGGGACAACGATGGAGATCAGAGATCGCCTCGCTATTGGGCGTGGAGAGACGTCGTGGCAACAAGCGCGCTGAAAAAGTCGGACCTTACCTCACTCAAGCGATCGGCTATTGCCTCGCTGAAGGGCGCGGGCCATGATGTAAAGGTGATGTGGCGGAGAGGAACACGGCAGTGCTTACCCGTCACCCGCAGCCGGGATGGAGAGCGTGCTGTGCTATCGGCGCCTCTCGCCTGTGCAAGGTTTTGCGGGAAGCGTCATCGTCATGAACAGACGGTTGTGCCCGGCGTGGGGAAAAGAGTGTTTGGCGTGCGGAGGCGGCAACCATTTTGCTGGAACTCCTGTTTGTCGCCACCGTGATACAGCCGACCGACAGCCGGCGCGGACCGGCGGCCAGCCGCCGTCCGCCGGCCGGTCGCTAGCGCCGCCGCTGGGCCGGTGGCAGCCGCGGGAACCAGCGCCCGGCGCGGCGGTTTCCACAAGCGCCATCGGCCGCCGTGCAGCCACAAGCCCGATATCGGCAGATGACGGTGGGCGACAACACAGGCAACGACATCATGTCGGCGGCCGATGATGGCTTCGCCAAGTAAGGCTCGACAAAAACTTTGTATACACAACGGGGGCTCCAATTGACATTTTTTTGATTGTTTCTGGGGCGGAGTGCCATGTGTTGCCTAGGGCAGATATATCGTGTCAACTGGAGATCACGGAGCGCGGTGAAGCCGTGTACTGGCCTGCGTATTATGACGGGGACTGTATACAGTGATGGCAAGAAGCCGACCTGCCAGCTCCATAACCTGTGTCGAGGAGCGCCATGTGTTTGCGATGTAAAGTTGTGAAAAATGCGATAGCTCCGATTCTCAGCTTCAAAACCTCGCTGCGCCTTGGCCTGATCGATGTGAAAGATTGTGACCCGCTAGACTATGTCTATCGCAGTGTGAAACCCGTGGCTCCCTCTGACGAGCAGTCGTCACCTCCATCTCCCTCAACCGCTTCCCCTGACGGTCGGTCTCGGATCATCAAAGAATATCGAGACGTGTTCGATAAAAACAGAATCGGTCTCATCATGGACAATTACGAGATTATCACTGATCCAACGGCGGTACCGGTCGTTGACGCCCCGCGGGTTCGGGTACACACGCGCGACATGAACTGAAACAGAAACTCGACCGAGCTGGAAGCTCTGGGGGTGGTGTCTCCCATTGTTGAACCAACCGAGTGGGTCTCGCACCCTGTCATTGTCGATAAGCCATCAGGAGACATCAGGCTCTGTATCGATCCCCGCCACTTGAACAAGGCAGTGCGACGCGAACACTATCCCACCCCGACAGTGGACGAGGTTACTGCGCGCCTAGCTGGCGCGAAAGTTTACAGCGTCCTAGATGCGCAAATGCGTTTGCAGATCGCCCTGTCTTAGACATCGGCACGGTGTCTGCTTCATACACCATTCGGGCGTTATGTCTGGAACGCTTACCGTACGGGGTGAATATCTTTCTCCAGAGATCTGGCAGAGAGCATTGAATGGACCTGGTCAGGGGCCTTCCGCGGGGTAGAGGTGATCGCAGATGACGTGGTCATCTTCGCGGGTGAAGACGTCGGCCGAAGCGGAGCGAGATCACGATGTAAACCTGCTGGCGTTCCTTGAATCGCGCCCACGTGCCCGGACTGGTCCTAAACCACCAAGTTCATACAAGGTCCCTGTAGATAGGTGGATGGGCACGTTTCTGACTCAGATAAGAGGCATGCAGCTGATCCTGTAAAAGTAGCTGCAGTAAAGGAATACCCAGCCCCTACCGACGTGGCTAGTCTGAAAAGATTTCTGGGCATGGTGAGCTTCCTGTCTCGGTATATCCCGAATGTGTCAAACATCCTGGCTCCACTCCGGGCGCTGACACAGGATCGTAACGCGTGGGCATGGTCTCAGACCTGTCAGAGTGCGTTTGAGGAAGTTAAGCGACTACTGACTACCGCACCGGTCCTTAAATTCTACAATCCCTGCGCGGATAGCGACGTTCATGTGTGATGCCCCAGCTATGGTCCGGTGCTGTCTGTACAGCAGGGGCAGCCTGTCACCAATAACTGCTCCAGCTCCCTCACGTCTGTGAGGTGGCAATACTCTCAGCTGGAGAAAGAGCTTGGCGATTGCGTTGCCAATAACGACTCGCTCACTATTGTATATGGTAGAACACGTAACGGTAGAGACTGATACTAAGCCCCTGGTGTTCGCTCATGGCGAAAGCCCTCTGTGACCCCCCCTGCGCCTGCAGCGCATGCTCCTTCAGCTCCAAGATATGATTTGAAATAATTTACCGTCTGGGTCTCAGGTCCCTGTCGCAGATGCCGCGAGTAGAGCTCCTCTGAAAACTTCCCAGGCGGCGTTCGCGATGGAGACGTCATCCTTACGTCTTGTTGATGGCATATCTGTGTCTCCACAGCGGCTTGAGGTGATCCGTACAGCCACGGCGGAGGATCCTGTCTTGACCGGGGTCATCCGACAGCTTCGATCGGGCTGGCCAGAGGCAACAGGCGCCTGATTGACCGGTCAGCTGAAGCCTCCATCCCTTCCGGGAGGACTGGCCGCTCAGGATCGGGTTATTGTTTAAGGGACGGGTGCCTTGTTATCCCTAACCGTCTTCTACAGCGAGATATTATCGCCCGGCTTCATGGAACTCATATTGGGGTGGCATCCATTCTTCGACTGGCACGCCAAAACGTCTTTTGGGTGGGCATGTCCACTATGCTGAGAGAGACTATTCTTCGGTGCCCGATCTG
>VOPJ01005895.1:0-92456 GCA_014673585.1 Semibalanus balanoides
TCGTGACCAAGGCTATATAAACTCGTGACGTTACGGTGTGTGACGCTCACGCCGGCCAGTTTGGTTTTCTGTTGCCCGTCGCCAGAGTCCATACATACTCTCCACCCGCCCCTTCGATACCGATACTTGTTCACTCATTTTGGTAAGTGATCGTGGTAAATTACGTATAATTGTTAAAGCGGGTGTTGGAGGTAGGCCGCAGAGGAGACAGGGGTCCCTTATTGTCATACATTTTTAGATTTTAGCATCGGGTCTATGGCACTGAACTCTATAGAGATCTCTATATGTCTATGGTCATTCCATGGAATTAATTGATTTGAACCTAATCGACATGGAATTAATTCAAATTTCTTTGTTCCCCTTTTCTTTCGATTTTTGGAAAGTGGTGGCGCTCTTGCAGACTTGTGCTTGGATCCTGAAGCTGGATCTGGGATCCCTCAGCATCAAATGCATAAAGATCTGGCATCCCAGTGGATCCCTCATCATTAAATGCATGCAGATCTGGAATCTGCCTGGATCTCTTGGTGTAAAATGTTTCAACTTCAGAATCTCAGATCTTACTTAAGTGGATCTCTAATCTTGATCTAAACAAGCCTCAGATCTTGAAACACAAGAAGGTACTGAATACTTAAATCAAAATTTGTGTCTCTATTTTACGTATGTAGTATGCACTATGAAGATAACTATTGTAGGTACCTGCAAATTACCTTGTATGTATCAATCATAGGTGGGCACCGGTCTGTTACTTTGTTACTAACAAAATTACTTTTTTTAGTAATGGAGTAATGGACTTATTACATTTTTTCAAAAAGTAACGGACCGAGTAACGGATGTTACTTTTGTGTTCCGTTACTTCGTTACTTTTTAGTCCGTTACTTTTTTCCTATGCCAACTTGTTTCTCTTAACGCCCGGGTTTATTCGCCATAGCTAGCACAATTAATGCCTTACGTACGTAAAAATATAATGTTTTATGGCGTAAAGGGCTGTCAAATAACATGATCGTACCTGTTGGGCTATTGCTTAATGTAGCACAATGACTGCAATAAAGATAGCTGTCTCCCGATCCTGATGTCACAAAACGTTGACAATGTTTGTCAGCTGATATAGGCCGGCAGCAAGATGGCGGAGCGAGTCTATGATAAAGACGAGCCAAATTTAAGCACTTTTGGAATATAGACATTGAATTTTGACATTGTCGCTGTATTATAAGCAATTTGTGTTCATTTATCCATTGTCTTTCTGCACATTAAATGGTTGAAGGACCAGGGGCGGATCCAGCCCCTCTGTTTGGGGGGGCCAACTTTTTCCGGCAAAAAGGTACCCCCATTTTTTTCTCAACGGATTTCGGCTTTTCATCTTATTTGGCATTAGAGATTGAAAAATGTGTTTTTTTTCAAAAAAAAATATGGATTTTTTTTTCTCGGAAAAATACTTTTATTCGGGAAAAAATGCTTAAAAAAACGTTTTTTGGGTTTAAAAATCGGGGAAAAATCGTTTTTTAAAACACACAGAACACCATTGCCGTAGCATATACACACACAAGGGTAATTAATAATAACGTCTATCTCATACCAACTCGCAGGGGCGTCACCGATAATTATTGAGGGGGTCGGCTGAAATGACGAGAAAAACGTATATCCCGTTTTGGTCTACGTGGCATGCCTTTGCAACATTTTTCATGTGTGGAATTGCCATGTTATAATACGCATTTGGTTTGATGTTAGGTAATTAATAATTTAGGTGTTTTAAGGGGCCGATACCCGCATCATATCGTTCGCGTCGCCTTTTTCGAAACTCGGCAGGCCATGCTTAACTTGTAGCCAGCTTGAAAATTAACCCTTCGCCCTCAGGGGCCCTGAACAGGCCTCCCTGGATGTTTTTCTTGAAATCACACTTTTTTACTCATAGCGGCGCATCTTGCTGAAATTTTCACTAGCTGAGTTTTGACAACAACTATAGGTATTCTTGGCAAAATTTTACTGAAATTGGTTTCAGTCATTTGGGAGGAAAAATTAAAACGTTTTAGTGACGTTTGTTGGTGGAAAGACGGTGACTATATTGTAAAAATCATAAGAAAAATAGAGTTTTGCAGCAAATTGATAACAAAAAGTGACAAAAATCGAAAATGCAATATTAATTAGGAAAGGCCAACTCGGATTTCCGAAATTTTGGGTTTGTTACCCCTAAAAACTGAAAAATGGGGGAATCACTAAAAAAATAAAATTGTCAAAAATCTTGAAAAATAAGTGAGACTAAATATGTGAAATACCCCAATCAAATTTCAAAGCAATGAATTGTAATAACTATTTGTGATTGAGTGATGGCTCCCTATGTGTAAGAAACTCATAACGTCATTTTGTTAATTACTTTTGGACTTTGATTTTGACCAGATACAAACAAAAAATACATTTTCTGTTGATTTCTGAGACATAATCACCACGTGTTGCTCTCCGGTGGACCTTACCCGCTTTTCCTCAGATCCTCTTTATACCTCGTTTATCTACATTCTTGCATTATCCTCTGCGAGGTTTCTCTGCGTTTCCGCACGGTAGATGGACCACCACGTCCCGCTCCATTCTTGACCGTCAGTCTCGATGTCCCAGACGTATCGGCTCATGTTTCCACCCGGTTGTGACACTTCCGGACAGTTTCTCACCGGAACTGACTGTAACCCTACAACATTAATTTGTTCATCCACCGGCGTATAGACCCTCCTCCGTCAATTCGCCCCACACGGGCTTACATCGCCCTTTGGTTCTCTCGGATTACACGCGTGCTTTATTGATTTCTTGTATAATCAGGCGACGAATCCTGTTTCAGCCCCCCCCCCCCGTACGGCGAAGGTGGAAAACGGTTAATTGGCGAGTTTTAATATTGGAAGAAGTGGCCCTGGGCCAGGAATTACCGTCAAGGAGGCCTCTCCATACACAAAATTGAAATTAATTTGTAAATTTTCCTAATTTGTGTATAGCAATTACGGAAACTTGTGTGATGCCGCGAAGCGGCGCAAATTTTTTCAGTTTTGTAGTGAATTAGCTGGTTTTTTAACTGCTTCCAGAGCTATTTTAACGATTAAATTGTTATATCTTTCCTCGAGTACCAGACTCACCATTTTAATACCAAAACAGTACCAAAACAGTCCGCTATTATAATAATGTGGTAACCAACTGATATCCTTTGGGGGGGGGGGGGGCCCAAAGAATATTTGGCCCCCACCCTTTTCGCTTGGTGGGGGGGGGCATGCCGGATTGCCCCCCCTGGGATCCGCCCCTGTGAAGGACCCTGGTTAAAGGCAGCTTGTCTCATGCACTTCGACCATAGCCAGCTGATGACAGTTATCAGGATTAGCTCCACTCGGCTTTGAGTCAACCCTCGCCCGGGTATAAGGGCAAATTCACTGTGTGTCCGGGTAGGGGGGGGAGGGTGATACGACCCCCTGGTGTTTCGCCCCTAATTGAGCTAGAACTTTGATTAAAAAACGAGTGTGTTGCTTGTGACAAGATGAAGCCATTGACATACGATTTTAAGGTCCTGGGTCAGGGTCAACAGGTGACCTCTGAGGTCATGTCGAAGATCAAAAAGTCACAAATCGTAAATGTGTGAAAATTGAATACTGATCGAGCCAACATGGTAAATAAACATCTCATTATGCTTAAATGGAGTGTGCCTACTCTTTTGAAATGTCAAATATATTTTTCTTACAGTAAGAAGCTATTGCTTTTATTATTGGTTACAATAAAACTCACGTCTGGAGCACCTTTAGTTGAATTCTTACTTATATTCTGTTTTGCATTTGTTTTGTTTCAAAACTCATAAACGATTGTCACTATAAACAGGTAGCGAAGATGTTACCTATAATGGCGCACTCAAGACGATAAACAAACCTTTATGAGCAATGTATAGGGTTGTTTTCAGTGATCGAGAATCTGTTTTGGCAGCTGTTATCAGTTGCCACGAGTTGTTTTATATTGCCAGAGCTAGCAGTATGATGGCTAGCGTTTGTAATTTAAAAGCAATGCTTCTAGTAGGAAAGCTCTCTGGCGGAACTATCGATAATTAGTTACTGTCCAGTATGTGATTGGCGGACTTGGATATCTCAGCAACTGAAGCTGATTCTGGGGGAAATGAGTACATGGCTAAATTCAGAAAAATATTGTCTAACAGGACTAGTGTTCAAAAACTCCAACCATGACCAATGTGAGGAAGGCACACTTTCCTTTAAAGGACACTGCCACCTTCCCAAAAAAGTTATTCAAATGTACGCCGTTTTGTGGTTGCAAAATATTGAAAAGTAATTGCTGCTGAACACGATTATGACATTTGTTTCTCACAAACATTGCTCAATTTCATGAAAAAAGCGTTAAAATATTTGGGCTGATGACGTCATATGAAGGAATTTTTGGGAAAAAATAAAACCTTCACGCAGCCATAAGTATGACTAGTGTATGGCTAATGTATTGCCAAACGTAAAACAAGTCGACTGTAATCAACATTTAGTAGTAAGAGAGACGAAGACATCGAATCAGGGTCCCAATTCAAATACATTGGGGACTAGGAATGTTACAGATGTCAAAATCAAACTCGAATTCCTCTGTGATTCGACCTTAGTAGTTGTTTTAACTTATACCATACCATACATAATTGCAATGCCAAGCAGCCAAAATGGCTATCTCAACTCAAATCTATGTTAAGGTGGCAGTGTCCCTTAATGCATGCCAAATTTTGAAATCAGCGTAAAAAATGACCTAAAAACTGCCAAATTAAAAAAGGTCATGTCAGGTCATCTGAGGTCAGTGACCTCGGTTGACCTTCGTAAGGGCATGACCCCAGTGAATCATATAACTATGTCAAATGGCTCCAATATTTGAAATCAGCGCAAAAAACTGTCCTAATAGCAACCAGAAGCCCAAAAGTCATCAGAGGTCATCGGAGGTCAGTGACCTCGGTTGACCTCAGAAAAGGACAGTCGAGGTCACATTCTCAGCAGAAGACGCACCTGTGACCTGGAAACACCTTTGCATTTGCCCCTGAACGTCAAACACGGCCTTTGGTACATTTGGAACCTGCGTTTACGTTAATATCACTTTGTATTACAAAGTAACGGAGTAACTGTAACTTCCGTTACATTTTTTGACGATGTAACGGAGTAACGAGTAACGAGTTGCTTTTTGGAGTAACGGAGTAACGAGTAACGAAGTTACATTTTAAAGTAACAGTGCCCACCTATGGTATTAATAAACATATATTGGGCTATTCACTCGGACACCCCCTTCTTAGTTATTAGTTAATCCCTATAATATACCCACTATTTGATACAGAATATCACACTTAGTAAGTTCAGATGTATTCCCAAAACATTTTGCACTATAACTAAATTTAACTTCAACAATTAAAGGGAGTGTGCCTACTCACATTGGTCATGTGGAGTTGTAGACACTAGTCTGCAGAACATATTTTTCTGAATTTAGCCATGTACTTCATTTCCCCAGAATCACTTCAGTGCTGAGATATTTCCAAAGTGCAATCACTTACTGGCAGTACTTAATTACGATAGTCGCCAGAGAGTTCGCTACTAGAAGGATTTGCTCTTAAATACAACGCTACCATTATACTGTTAGCTCTGGCCAATATAAAACAACTCATAGCACTGATAAACTTGTGCCGAACAGATTCTCGATCACTGTAAACAAACCTATTACATTTGCTCATTGAAGGTTGTTTATTCGTCTTTAGTGCGCCATTATAGGTAACATCTTTCGGCTACTCTGCTGAATCGTTTTATGAGTATTTGAAACAAAACAATGCAAAAACAGAATTATAAGTTTAAAAATTCAAACTAAAGGGGCTCCAGACGTGAATTTTATCGTAACCAATAATCAAAGCAATAGCTTCCTACCGTAATAAAAATATATTGGACATTTCAAAAGAGTAGGCACACTCCCTTTAAGATATCACAGCTTCCTCACGCCTCCTGTTACCTTACCTTACCTTACCTTACCTTAATCGGAATTTAGAAGGCCTGTTGGCCTGTTGGGAACCGATCTCATCGAGCTCAAAGACTAATGGAACATGTCAATTGTCTTCGTCTAGTCAGTTGAATACCAGATATTCACCCAGTGGGCATCCAGTCTGGACTTAAACTGGTTGGTGGAGGCGGCACTAACTACCGATAGAGGTAATTCCAGTCGTTTACAACTCGTGCACTGAATGCCTGTCTGCTTGGTCTTGATTCGGCTCTGGGCTTCTGGAGTTTCCATGGGTGGCCACGAGTGCGTTCAGTCGGGACAGGAACGAAGAAATCCTCTGGAGCCAGGTCGATCCCTCCATGGAAGATCTGGTACACTAGGATCATGTCGCCACGGGCGTCTTCGGTAGGACAGTGATGGCAGTTCGAGTACTTTCAGGCGTTCTTCGTACGGCATGGTTCTGATTTGAGGTTTACCAGCGATAGTTTGCTCTTCTTTGAACCCGCTCAACTAAGAGTTGGTCAGCACGGTTGAACGGACCCCAAGTCAAGTTGCCATACTCCAAGTGAGGACGAACGAGGGCCTTGTAAAGCAGAGGAAGTGTAAACACATCGATCAGTTCAAAGGACCGCCTGATTACTGCCAAGATCTGGTTCGCCTTCGCTACCGCTGCAGCTGCTTGTTTCCAGAATTTGAGGCTAGAGTCCTGGAATTATACCAAGGTCACGCGTTCAGTCTCCGTCTCTTCCAGTGTGACATCTCGCAATGGTGTACTGGAAGATAAAGGCGTTGCTTTGTACCGAGATGCAGAACCTTGCATTTCTCATCGTTGAAAGGAAGCTGCCCATCTACCGACCAAGTCACCACAGCATCAACATCAGCCTGAAGAGATGCCGCTCCTGTTGACAGAGACACGTTATGGTAGATCTTCGTGTCGTCGGCGAACATCTTGACCGTGCAGTCAATGACGCATGTCATTAATAAACACCAGAAACAAGAGGGGGCCAAGAACAGAACCTTGCGGCACACCGCTGGTGACAGACGCCCAGTGATAATGATGCCCGTTCACAACGACTTTCTGTCTACGACCAGAGAGGAATGCCTCGATCCACTGGAGAAGATTTCCAGAGACACCATATTTTAGCAGCTTTCTCAGAAGGCGCCTGTGTGGAACAGTATCAAACGCCTTGCGAAAGTCAAAGTATACTGCACCGACAGGGTAGCCTTGCTCAATAATCCTACTCCAGTCCTCCATGATCTCAAGGAGCTGTGAACTGCAGGACCTTCGAGGGCGAAACCCATGATGGTGTCTTGGCAGCTGGTTGGTGGAAATCAGGAACGTCATTAGCTCATCCCGGATCAGTGACTTCAAGATCTTGCACGGGATTGAAGTGAGACTTATTGGCCGATAATTTCCCGGAAACTGTTTGCTGCCTTTCTTGTGTATGGTGACAACTGTTAACGCTTTCCATGACTCTGGGAGGACACCTTGGTCAATCGATTCCTGATACAATGACGCTAGTGGGCCAGCAAGTGGCTGCGATGCCAATTGTAGGAGTCGGGGATGCAAGCCATCTGGGCCAGGCGTGCTGGTTGTCTTGAGGTTCTCAAGCTTCCCCCGTACAGCCTTCAGTTGTTTATGTGAATTGTCTCAATCGGTGGGCCAGTATACTGCACTGCGGGTTCTAGGGATCTGGGACAAGTCTTCATCAGTAAATTTACGCGGCCTGAAAAATTGTATTCAGGAGGACGCGCCTTGCCACTGTCGTCGCTCACGATCGATCCTGCATCATCCTTGAGATCTGCTAGCTTGGCTTTGGTCCGCTTTCTTTTGTTATAATATCGCCAAAAGGCTTTTGGGCAATGCTTCAAGTTCCTAGCGAGGTTTTCCTCCAGGTCCCTTCTCAATCTCCTCGTCAATTTCTACAGCTGGTTTCTGCACTGAGTAAATCTGGTGTAATCAATCACGTCCTGTGAGCGGCAGTACATCCTCCATAGCATCTATTTTTTATATTTTTCAGTCGCAGAGCTTGGCCATTAATGTAAATGTTTTTCATGCTACTTTTTCTTTTGCTTTTTGGGAAGCAATCTTGCGCAATCCTGTTCAGGTGACTCGTCATGAAACAGAACTTTTCATCCACTTTTAGGGCAGTAGTGAAGTTCCAGTCTACTTCCTGAACCACCCTGATGAACTTGTCAGGGTTGCCTTTGAAGTAGTTTGGGTGGTCAGGGGAAAACTCGTGACGAGAGGTGTAACATAATAGTTCAAACAGTAGGACATGGGCGCCATATAACTACTTTGTTGCGGCGCCCTAAAGCCCCAATCATCATCATCAAACAGTAGGACAACATGATCACTTTTGCCGAGGCCTGACTCGTACTGGAGTTTTTTTTTACCATTCCTTCCTCATTTGGGGGAGTTTCTCCTGTGCGGTAGCGTGTGGGCTGATAAACCTGCTGAGTCAGGAAGCAATCTTTAAGTGTTTCTAAAAACATGTGAGTGCGGTCAGACTAAGGAGCTGAGGAGAAGAGGGTTTCCCAATCAACAAGAGGCATGTTGAAGTCACCCCCTATGAGCAGATGTGAGGGGTCAGATGCGCAAGCTGTACGCATAAGTTGGCACAGTTCATCAGAGCTTTCTTGAAGATTCCGGTATGGGCTCCGATACAGGCATCCAATCAGTTGTCATTGCCAACCAGAGGGAGCTGGACCCAAAGTTGCTCAATGTATTTTGCTTGACCTAACGAGACCTCCATTACTTGCTGTCGTTTCTGAATAAATCTAATACCACGTGGTGCACTACCAGTTGGCTCAGAGGGTAAATCTTGTTGAAGAGGTGTTATAACAGGAACAGCCAAAGAGCGCAGACTTGGTGAAAGTTTGAGCTTTTGGTATAGCTTCAGTAACTAGCATGATACTAGGCTCATTTCCAGCAATTTTGATGATTTCGATTTACTTTAGCGTTTTAATTGAGCTAGGATGACGAAACAAGATGCATTGCATTGCCTGACGTCTGAACCTTTGTCTCCTGCAGCCCCTGTTGATTTGTCTGGCAACACTTATCCGTGACGTCACTATATATATATACAGCAAGCTGGCTTTAGCATGGTGGACTTTGGGAAATAAGTGATATTCAGGTCACAATTTCAAACATTTATAAAATGGTTCGTTCAGTACATAACTATAATGTAAAGGCCCCCTATTTAAATCTGGGGTCTTTTGTGACAAATTGAGGCATTCAAAAATGTTCTGGAATGCTGCATGTCTTCCAACAAGGATCATTTTCAGCTTATTTGATGGTAAAAAGCGACACAATTTGCCTAGTAGCTAGGAAAGAAAAGTCCAAGCAGATCAAGAATGATTTCATAATCCCGCTAAACCCAGTGGTACACTTCAATACCATGTTGGTGACTCCTAAAAAGAACAGAGGATATAGAAGACAGAGGATCTATCCTTATAAGAGTGTCTTTATAAGATCCTAAAGAGAACAGAGGATATAGAAGGCAGAGGATCAATCCTTATAAGAGTGTCTTTAGGAGTCACCAACTTGGTATTGAAGTGTACCACTGGGTTTGGCGGCATTGTGAAATTATTATTGATCTGCTTGGACTTCTCTTTCCTAGCTACTAGGCAAATGGTGTCGCTTTTTATCGTCAAATAAGCTGAAAATGATCCTTGTTGGAAGACATGCAGCGTTCCAGATAATTTTTGAATGCCTCGAGTTGTCAAAAAGACCCCAGATGTAAATAGGTGGCCTTTAACATTACAGTTATGTACTGAACAAACTTTTTTTTATAAATGTTTGAAATTGCGACCCGAATATCACCTATTTCTCAAAGTACACCATGCTAAAGCCGGCTCGCTGTATAAATGGTGACGTCACGGCTAAGTGTTGCCAGACAAATCAACAGGGGCTGCATGAGACGAAGGCACAGACGTTAGGCAATGCAATGCATCTTGTCTTGTCATCCTAGCTCAATTATAAACGCTAAAGCAATTCGTCAACACCATGCTCGACTATCGGATATATGGTGGACCGGTGCTCAAAAGGGACTTTGAGGCGATAACTTCATCCGCTGCTCGGAGATTAAGATTACCGACCGAAATTCACCAAACTTTGTCCCCATGGATAATTTTCAACAGAGAACGGAAATCGCAGGGGGCGAAGGTAATCGGAAAACTTTTTTTGAGAAGTGGGACACTAGTATACAGGGCTGGGCATCATCCAGCCCTGTTTACAGCATACTGCAAAGCATATGGCATATTCGACAGGATCTTGTCGGTGTGGGCCTGTCCTGGCTGGTGCAAATTCAGTGCTGATTTAGAAAAGCTGTTGCAGATTCGGTGAGGTGCGGATTTGGTAGTGTGCAGATCTATACCTATACGTGCTGTGATGGTGTGGTGCCAATGCTGCGCTGCGGGCAACTGTCACACGGAGCAGATCAACTTAAACAAAGCTATACATGCTTTTTAACATTAGAAACTTGCGCTGAAGAAATGTCCTCTCGGTTTCCAGCCCAATGAGGGTGTTTTACTGGTTTTGATGGGTTGGTGTGGATCTTTGGCTGGTCTGGTGTGGACTGGTGCAGAATTTTGGCCTTCTTGGTCCGTCCAGGCTGGTGGGGATTTGTTAAATGGGCTGGTGTGCCTCGTCGACTCCTGTGTCACACTTTGCAGTCTGGCACATGCTGTAGATGCGTCTCAATGAGAGCTTTCAAACGCCGCCTTGCCCGTCTCGTTGCGATCATTTGATCTGGAGTCAACAATGGGGCAGTATTTGGGTAACAGTGGGGCTGGCGTCACCGTTGCGGCTGAGGAATAACACTTTCAAAAGTCTCTAGATGAACAGCTCCAAATTCTCTAGGTTGGCCCCGAATTCTCAAGGTTAAATTGAGGCTGCGGTATTTGATAATGTCACTAGGTGATGGTGAAACAGAGGCTTATTCAGGCACCGATGGTAGGGGGAAGTGATTGTGAAACAGAAGCGAATTCAGGCAACGATGGCAAAGGGCAGTGATGGTGAAAAAGAGGCGTATTCAGGCAACGATGGCGGTGGTCATACTTGTAATGGGGGAATGATACTTTGGCCACCTTTCTAACACTCATTTACAACTTATATTCCCTCAATAACAACTAAATACAAAGAGCAGCCTTTTCACCTTAGCTCCACATTTTAAACCCTCATTTCCAACTTTGCGTAGTTGTGGTGTTAGCGTTACGAGCATCGAGCATTGATGACGTCACTGGTATCTCATGGCAAAGTTTAGTTGAACCAATTTCCACCCAGGGCTAGTTTCGAATCTCTATCAGCAGCGATATATTATACAGGTTAGGTAAGGTTCGATTATGATCCATCCATGAGGTTCCAGACGAGATATGGGGACGTAGAATTGCAGAAGAATATTTTGTCATGCCCCAGTGACGTCATCAAACCAGCTGCACCGCCCGTCCCTTACATTGCTTTTACACGGTGAAAGGTGTGAAATGGGTGTTTTTAAGTGAGTAATGAGGGGCTTTAAAGGAAATAGTTCACCTTGTATTGTTTTTTCCAACACGATTTGACTATATTTTTTAATACACCTTCTTTTCATAATGTCAAAAATAGCCATACATCGCGCCGATTCAGAACAGAAGGACGTACATTATTAATTTTAATCGAAAACATATATGCGTACTAATCCCACGTTCAAACGTGGCTTCAGCCACCAAATATTTCGAAGATGTCGCTGTAAGATTACTGATATCAAGCTCATGCCAGGTGTGTGGGCCCAGCATTTCTTGACATTCCTTATTTATGGCCCACATTCTTTAAACAAAAAGTCAAATATATTCGGCTGGAGAGCCCTTTCAGCCCAGAAAACTTGCAGTCAGGGTTGTTTTCAACACGGGCTACAAAACTGCTATCTCAGTNCTAACTTCAAAATTATAAGTAAATACAATCGTTTTTAATCGTCAATTAGAGGCCCACCCCGAATCCTTGTTATTCAGATATTGTTTGTTTAATTTCGATGTCCGCGGAGGAACCGCGAGCGCGCGCATTTTGAACTCAACGATGTTTTGCACCACCCTCAGCTCGACCCACCTACCACAACCGCTACGAACCCCGACTACCCAATCGTAGTCGAAAGGTAGTAGGTCTTACACATGCTTACTACACCCAGCCACATGCAATGGGTGGTATTGGGGTGTGTAGAAGTAAACGTTTGCGGTGTACGAGGTGGTAATAAGGGGGTGGGTGGTAAACGGTGTAGTGAAATATTTTATCAGTGTACAGTGTGTGTGTACCACAACGACGCATGAATTTTTGACAACGTTAATAGTGCTTCGGGGCCCGCGAATCGGGGGTTTTAAGGGGTCAAAATGAATATATATTTTTTATCTGAGATTACCATCATGAAAAAACATGTTCTTTCTTTGGTGATTTGTATTTGCAATTTGCTCAAAAACTCGCATTTCGACTATTTTTAAACATATAAAAATTTTCCACAGAAAATAGCATCGCATGACGTCACTAAAACGTCGTTTTCTCCTTAAATACCTACTCCATCATTTTCATTGAAATTGTGTGCATGGGCGTTGGAAGTGGTGATGCAGGCAGTGGCGGATCCAGAAAATCTTCAAGGAGGGGGCCATCAATTGCAGTGGTGCCCCACCTATACCTATACTAAATCTGAAAACTCGACGGATTTGGTCCAATATATTTTAAGGGTTACTTAATTTTTTTTTTTGCAAAATGTTAAGGACCCCTCAGGTCAGGCAGGTGCCCCTCAGCCGGCCAGAGTGCCCCCTGAGGCGGCTAGAGTGCCCCTCAGGCGACAAGAGTGCCCCCTCAGGCGACAAGAGTGACCCCCTTGCAGGCGACAAGAGTGCCCCTTCAGGCGGCCAGAGTGCCCCTCAAGTTTGAGGCCCAAGGGGGGGAATGGCCCCATGCCCACCCCCACCCCCCTCTGGATCCGCCACTGGCCCTCTGACCCCTATTTTTGAACACAAAATAAATTTCGGGGCTCAAGAAGAAATATATTTTGACGGGGCATCGAATGGCGTTCGTCGCGTCAAAATTAACCGAGTGGTTCTCGAGATCTCTGGGGAGGGGGGCAGAATCTGATCCCCGCACGGTTTTAGCCTCTCGCAATTTTCGCAATTTAATTCTAGCCGCTCGCAAGGCGAGACGAACCCTCGCCCATTACCCCGCGCAAGTGCTCGGCTGCGACCGAAGTGTCGCACTCACCAACTGGCAACTCGAGTGCTATGCGCCCCTCGCACGCGAATTTTTGTAATGAATGCAAATGCGCACACTATGTGTAGGTATTAGTATGATTTTACTTGCTCTCAGACCGAAGCCAGAATAATGCTGAGCCATTATAGTCCAGTTTTTTGCCTGTTTATTCGAACAATACTTAATAATTTAGTTGTGGGCGAGCTTGTTTGGTTGTAGCAAATAACAACGCGGAAGCACATTTGCGCCAACAATTAAATTTGTTTGCTTTGCGAAAGTAAATACCAAGGATACCAAGGCGCATAGGGTTACAGAATTAATTGGTTATTTCATCTTCCTTTAGGTGTGGAGATAATTTCAAAGAGTCAGTTCAAGTTTGAATTATCAACCAGTCCATATTATGACACGAAATTTGTGTAGGTTGAGGTCTAGGTGCTCTAAAAGAGCCTCGAGGATCGGGATGCCAATATTAGTATGATATAAACCAAAACTTATTTGAACGTATCCTGCTGCCATGTGATTGTGCCATATTTTCTTTATGTGCCATAATTTTGAAGCTAGCTGCTTATTGCTTAGTTTTGATTTACTGAAAGTATATATCCTGTCCAACAAGAGCTTGCAAAAGCCAAAGCTGAGCGTGTACAAGAATTGAAGGTTGAGGTGGATCAGCTCGTAACTTGAAATCCTTTGTGGGTGAGTGTTTTTTATTCATCTTTTCATTAACTGAAATTCTGGTTTCTTGTATAGTTGTTTGCTATTTTGCAACCTTGAAACAGGGCTGTACAAAAACATTGTTTGCCTTTTCATTTTGGACAACCGCATATTGGTTTGTATCTTAAAGGAAATAGTTCACCTTCAACATGGGTTTTGAACTCAGATAGCATTTTGTAGCCAGTGTTGAAAAAGCTTCTAACTGGCAAGTTTTCTGGCTTAGAGGGCTCTCCAAGCAAAATATATTTGACTTTTTGTTGAAGGAATGTGGGGCCATAATAATGGAATTGTACAAGAATGTGGGCTCAACCACTGGACAGTTTAGGCCTATACAGTATCTTTGCAACTATTAACATGCAAATCTGATTGCTGAGGCCAACGTTGACGATTGCAGCAAAGTATGCAATATAGTTTTGGTGGACATTCAATAATTTACATCCTGTCCTGAATGGCCGCGATGTATGGGGCTATTTTTTGACATTATGAAAAGAAAGTTGTAATTGTAAATATAATCAAATTCGTGTTTGAAAACAAATATCTTAACCTTTACCTTAACCTTAATTTAATCAGAATTTAGAAGGCCACTTGGCCTGTTGGGAACCGACTCTCGAGCTCAAGACTAATGAAACATTCAATTGTTCGTCTAGTCATTTGAATACCAGATGTTCGCCCAGTGGGCATCCAGTCTGGACTTTAAACTGGTTGGTGGACGCGGCACTACTACCATAGAGGGAGGCCCATTCCAGTCGTTTACAACTCGTGCACTGAAATCCTGTCTCCTTGGTCCTTGATTCGGCTCTGGCTTTCCGGAGTTTCCATGGGTGGCCAGGAGTGCGTTCAAGTCGGGGCAGGAACGAAAGAAATCTCTGGAAGCCAGTCGATCCCTCCATGGAATATCTGGTACAGCTAGGATCATGTCACCACGGCGTCTTCGGTAGAAAACAGTATGGCAGTTGAGTACTTTCAGGCGTTCTTCGTTACGGCATGTGTCTGATTTGAGGTTTACCAGTGCGAGTTGCTCTTTCTTTGACCGCCTCAACCAACGAGTTGGTCCAGCACGGTTGAACGGACCCCAGAGTCAGTTGCCATAGCTCCCAAGTGAGGACGAAGAGGGCCTTGCAAAGCAAGAGGAAGTGTAAACGCATCGATCAGCTCAAAGGACGCCTGATCACTGCAAAGATCTGGTTCGCCTCGCTACCGCTGCAGCTGCTTTGTTTCCGAATTTGAGGCTAGAGTCCATGAATATTACCAAGTCATGCGTTCAGTTCCTCCGTCTCTTCAGTGTGGACATCTCGCCATGGTGTACTGGAGATGAGCGTTGCTTGTACCGAGATAACAGAACCTTGCATTTCTCATCGTTGAAAAGGAAGCTGCCAATCTATCCGACCAAGTCACCACAGCATCAAACATCAGCTGAAGAGATGCCGCTTCCTGTTGACAGAGACACGTTACGATAGATCTTTCGTGTCGTGGCGGAAATCTGACCGTGCAGTGAACGACGGAAGGCATGTCATTATAAACACCAGAAACAAGAGGGGACCAAGTACAGAACCTTGCGGCACACCGCTGGTGAACAGACGCCCAGTGAGAATGATGCCGTTCACAACGATTTGCTGTCTACGACCAGAGAGGAATGCCTCGATCCACTGGAGAAGATTTCCAGAGACACCTAATAACTTTAGCAGCTTTCTAGAAGTCGCGTGTGTGGAACACATCGAACGCCTTGCGGAAAGTCTAAGTATACTGCATCAGACGGGTAGCCTTGCTCCATAATCCTACTCCAGTCTCCATGACCTCAGGACTGTAATGCAGGACCCTTCGAGGGCGAAACCCATGCTGGTGTCTTGACAGCTGGTTGGTGGAAGTCAGGAACGTCATTAGCTCATCCCGGATCAGCGACTCCAAAATCTTGCACGGGATTGAAGTGAGACTTATTGGCCGATAATTTCCCGGAATCTGTTTGCTGCCCTTCTTGTGTATGGGGACAACTGTTGCTGCTTTCCATGACTCTGGGAGGACACCTTGGTCAATCGATTCCTGATACAATGACGCTAGTGGGTCCACAAGCGGCTGCGATGCAATTGTAGGTAGTCGGGATTGCAAGCCACTGGGTCCAGGCGTGCTGGTTGTTTTGAGGTTCTCAAGTCTTCCCCGTACAGCCTCAGTCGTTATGTGAATTGTCTCAATCGGTGGCCAGTATAACCTGCACTGCGGTTCTGGGATCTGGGACACAGTCTCCAATCAGTAAATACGCCTGCTGAAAACGTATTCAGGAGACGCGCCTTGCCAGCGTCCGTCGTAAATCAAGGTGAAGCATTTTTTTAAGGTACCTACCTCCTAAGCCTGAAAAATTGTGCTGTGGTAATTTCTGTGGAGGTAGGTATACTGTTTTCTAAACTAATTCTGTATTTAAAAAGTAACATACAGCTATTGTTAAGTGTGGTTAAATTTTACTCTAAGTCCAACACCTGTTGCATGCATAGGTACATTTTGCATTTTCTGGGGCATTTTGATGTGCTGACTTTAAATATGATAGGTTTAGGTACCTACCCACTTATTTGTGGCACAAATGAGTCATGACCAAACCTAACCATTTCACCCTTTGTGGAGCAGCAGCAGATCTATGTCGTTGGGATTATTTGATGGTTGATTTGTGTCTCAAATGAGTACCTATCAGATTGAGATTTGGAATCCGCACATCAGAATACCTCAGGAAATGCAAAAGTTATGCATAAAACAGTTGTTGGATTCCAGATGAAATAATACCTTAGTGTCCCCTTGACATATGTCCTGTCCCCTTGAGTCTTATTCTGTGCTGTTACTACATGGATGCCTAAGATTATATTGGGTTAATGATGTCTTTTTTGCAGCAGGTAAGGTATGTGTGGTATTCAAGAGCGGCACCTTCCGAAAGTAGGTGGGACGGAGGCATTTTGAAGTCAATTTTTTTCCATGCAATGGCCATAGGCTTAATGTTAAATCCCAAACTATTGGGTGGATGCATCCCCCAATAGTTCCTCCTCCCTGCCGCTCTTGGTGGTATCAATATCCTTTTTTCCTTGTGTTTTTCACTTATCAACAATCGTATACCTAATTTAAAGCAGGTGTTATGTGGTGTGGTGGAGAAAATTTGATTATTATTTTCCTAGTTATTGTTTTGTTTGTGAGGTTTAATAGTTTATTAAGTTTTGAAACTATAGCTGAACCTGATATTTCACCACATTTAATCAGTTGGATATGAATTGTGTGAAATTTGTTACTGAATTTCGGGTTTTCTGAAAATTTGCTTCAGTTAAGTATGTTAATGCTTATTAATGTGCAGCTCAATGCCTAGTCCTTACAATTAGCTTGCATGTTTGTGAATTATAATACATTGGAGGAACCAGTTCAGATAATACTTCACTATTGTCACATTGTGGTCCACCAGCATGTGAGTTAGACTTGGTAAATATACGGCCCTGCTTGGTAATGGTGTGCTTCACATTGATATTCAGGTTTGCATTCATTCATATTTGAGGTTTCCGGCATCCCATTTTTATGAAGGGCAGCTGATGGGCGCCACATAGCCGACCACCCCTACTGTTTTTCGACCATAGCGGAAAACGGCGGCGCACAGCGCTGCTGTTCAATTCTGAGGACATTTAAGTCTATTACAAATTTCAAGAGATTTAGATTTTTCCGTTTGCTTCCAGCTATCATAGTTTTTAAGATAATTGGGGTTATCTGGAGTAAAGTCCTAAATCTGGAAAATATGACCTTTGCTGGCCTCTGTTGACCTTGATACTTACCTGACCTAAAAAACGACCGAAGTACTTTCGAAAGAGCTTGCCTCAAGCTATACAACTCCGTTTTTCCGCTTGTCGCTACATTGTGTGGTTTTAGAGATCTTAAGGGGGAGGGTCGAAGTTCGCCCCCCCCTCTAGGGCGTGTTATTCTCAGAGGCCCTCCAGGACGCGTGTTAAAAGATATGGCACAATCTTTTATAGACGATTCTGGTGACTTGAATACTAACAAGTCTTTTGTTAGTTGCTATCATACTCGCAGTAGGTAATCCAGCTTAGGTTCGAGAAATCAAGTAGTTTTTCTCGGCAGGGTATTATTCCTTCACCGAAATGCTTAAACCATCACCGAAAATGATCACGTTCTCGTTGACTTACATGTTAAGGCATCACCGTTTCTTTATTAAGCTTTTATCATAACCTAACCTAACCTAGCCTTACCTAACATAACCTCACATAACCTTACCTAATCACACCTAACCTAACCTTACCCTTGGGGCCAGTTTAAGGCTGTGTTCTGACCGTGCACATTCCCGGCGGGAATCCCTGGAATCCCCGTCGAGCGTCAGCTGTATGTCCCTTTTCCGCTGCATATCACATTTGTAGTTAACGGGCCAAACTCATACATTCTCTGGATTCCCGGCGGGAATCGACGATCAGAACACAGCCTTAATATTTCTAAAGAAGTCCATCGTCCAAAATCCTCAATATTTTGCAATATTTCGGTAATTGTAAGTCATTTTCGGTGATAAAGTTAGTCATTTCGATGATGGAATTAACTTATTCCCGTTTTTCTCCCATGATCAACATTTTTTTAGTCCGAATGTTTTGTTCAGGGCCCGCGCTAAGCTTATTGTGCAGGCTCTGACTCCATCTCCCGATCACGCAATTCCTGTTGGCCGGCAGAATTTAGAGAGCGAAAGTTGTACATACGTGCCCGACATACCTTGGACACGGTCCGCCCCGCTCACTGACGTCAACCTGACCTTCAATGCGACCACTGCCACCGACCGTAGGTCCATTCCAGTCAGGGGCAAAGAGCGAGTGCCGGAGCGACTCGAACCCGGGCTGCTACTACCGGGTGAATTCAGAAGCCCAGTGCTCTCCCGACTGAGCTACAGGGGCGGGCAAAGTGGCTTGAAGTGGCTGTCAGCCAATCAGCTGTCAAACTTGGCTAGACCCTTTTTGCAAGTTCAAAACCCAAATTGCTTAAAGGTGAACTATTGCCTTTAAATACAGTTTGAAGTTTTGTCAAATATATGGTTTTAGTAATTTACTTTTCAATAACGGCTAGAGATAATGGCTATCTCAGTTCAAAACCAATACAAAGATCTGAAACATTCCCTTTAAGGCTGTGGGCTATCCTCTGAATCAGTGGCTACTATTCCGAAGAGTCAAGACGCCTATGAAGATATCTCTTCATGTTCGTATTATTATTCATACGTGCAGCATGCGGCATTCACTCACACAAGCATATATGATTAGGTATGCCATGAGCAGACAGATACACTGCAAAAGTTCCACATAGCGATCTGGTGAGGTGTCTGGTCTGGGAAGTGTCACCTTACAAAAACCACAAACGAGCGCAAATTGAGCTGAGGTTTCGGCGCACCCTAAACCCCAATAAACCAACAAACAAACCCCACAAAAGGCTGTGATCTCAGGTCCATGACCTGAGGAGTTGAGCGCGGCAGCCGGTTGCCTGTGACAGTCGCCATGGCTGAAGAGCTCCCCTTCCCGGCCTTAGTTCTTGAACAGAACACTTGGAAGTTGGAACAGTTTATCATGCTTTGTGCTCGAGCGCTTCTGTTCGCCCACGTCACTGTTCGCTCGAAGCTCGGTGACGACAGAGTGTGGCTCGCCATGGAGAACGTGCCAGATGCACTGCGGAAGTATTTGCCAGTTGCTGAGCTGTCAGCCAGCCTCTTCCCCACTTCAGATGTGTTGCTAACTTAACCCTGCGCACTTGCAGGGGGTTCGCGCCGAAACACGGATATTGCCAGGAGGGGGTTGATTTCCGCCTCCCCCGTGAGATCTCCAAAACTACGCAACGTAGCGACAGACGGAAAACGGCAATTAATAGCTTAGGCAAGCTCTATCGAAGTATTTCAGTCTTTCTTGATCAGGTCACAATTGAGGTCAAGTGGTCACCAAGGTCAGATTTTCGGTTTTAGATCTTATGTAGGACTCTTTTCAGAAACCCCGATTATCTCGAAAAACTAATGAATAAGCTAGGAGCAAACAATTAGGAGAGGCAATCGATAGGTATTGAAATTTGCAAGATCGCATGTATGTCCTCAAAAATTGATCTCAGATCAATAGCTTCAGGCTCCAGAGGTCATGAAAGGTCAAAAAGTACTCGTTTTTAGCCAAAACATTTTCGTGAATAGAATGTACCTAAGAAGATAGGGGAATCATTTGAACGCCATCGTGTTTTGTCTCATTGACGCGCTTTGAAAAAAATACAATCGGTGCTGCGTTAAGGTCAATTTCAAAATTTGACCTCGGTCAAGGTCATTTGGTGACCAGTAGGTCATGTTGCATTGGGGCAACGCGGCTAGACGAGAACAAACACATTGGTGTAACTAATCGCTCTCTACTCTTTTCTATCAAGAGTTTATGTAGCAAATTCATGCTGATGGACCTCAGATGACCGTTTTTGTAGAAATCACTGACTCAATTCGTCATGTGATCATTCCAGAACGCCGCTAAAATACATGATTTCTGAAAGAAATTAGCCTGATCCAATGAAATGTTTTACGTGAAAGGGAAGCATTTGTTTATTTTCCATTCACTTATAATGGGGAGGTCAGGAAATTTGCCTGACTTTGGTCCGATACGAAAAACCGAGATATACGAATTGGTAGGTACTTGTTATGCCTTATGAATCCTGCAAGTTTTACAACTTTCGAAAAAATACTGTGGTTGGCACGAACGCAAAACATTTTTGAAGGTGAGGTCACTTGACATGGACTGTGAAGCCTGCCCTGAGATGACCTGAAGTCAAAACTTTCCAAAGTGTGTTAAATTGATGCCAAAACGGTGTAGAAATTTGGCGCGCTGCGCGCCGCGTTTTTCGCTACTTCCAGAAAAACACTGAGAGGGGGGGGGCGGAAATCACCCCTGCAGTGCGCGGTTAGGTCGCTCAGAGATAAGTGGCGTAATGAGATAGCCTACCATCATATTATTCATCACCAATTCATAAGTGGTGATAATCGATGGATTCCAAAACATGATGTATGTAGGCAGCGTTCTAGAATTCAGTGCGAGAATGCAAAATATTACCAAAGCTTAATTGTTTGTACATTTCCCCGAACACATGTGGAAATGTGTTTTTTTTTTGGGGGGGGGGGAAACAAATCCTTTATTCTGTTGTTTTTGTTGTGGAAATTTTGTCTCTTAAGTTGAATTTTCCACTTTTTGTTCTTTTTGAAGTATAATTTTTCAGTCTGCACCCCAACTCGAAACTGATCCTGCATCCCTCCCTGCATGTAGGATGTATCTCGTATATTGCGCCATATTCCCGGGCAGCTGCTATTATAATCAATTATAATGTTGATAAATTTTTCCATGATGTTTTTCGGTTCTCGCTGGTTAAATGAATGAAGGTAGTCTTGTTGTAGTTTACACCTATGCTACTTATAAAGGGATGATCTGTTTGATAATGTTTTTGGGAACATTTCAATCCGATCAAACAGTCCGATTCCGATCTATGATGATGTTCCAAACTAAGTATCTCTTTTATAACATCCGGCGGGCAGACATAATCATTACTCAGCTATCAGGCCGTTTTTGCCCCTGACCTGACCACGGTCCGCCAGTCCGAGCCCGGCCGGATTCCGACTCTTCCAGGCCGTCAGCCGGCGCGGCTCGGCTCGGCTCTTGCTCGGCTCTGGCTCGGCTCCTGCTTGGCTCCTGCTCGGCTCCTGCTCGGCTCCTGCTCGGCTCCTGCTTGGCTCCTGCTCGGCTCCTGCTCGGCTCCTGCTCCTGCTCGGCTCCTGCTCGGCTCCTGCTCGGCTCCTGCTCGGCTCCTGCTCGGCTCCTGCTCGGCTCCTGCTCGGCTCGGCTCAGCAGTCGGCCGGTGGCCATAGCATTCCCGGTCGGCGGCGCCGGGCAGTAATTAGGGGATGCTGGTGCGGCCTGCACGCCCCAGAACCGGTTGGCTGATATTAGGGGCGTCTTCAGCGGCGCGCCGGCTGCCAGGAGCGCCCCCCGGCGGCGGCCGAGGCCTGAGACCGGGCCGCAGTGGTATGGAGTCGCGCCCGGCATCCCGTGCCGCGCATTCAAGCCACGGGTCGGCAGTAATCGAACCATTTTCGGGATCAGTGGAGGCTCGATTATAGACACCGCCTGCATGTTAGAAGATTCGACGCCCATGGTGGCAGTAGTGGCTCGCTTCGGGATGACATTTTCAAGGCAGGGGACTGGCAAAGTAACGTCTTTCTGCAACCATCTGGCTGTTCGGCTGAAATGGGAATGCAGTGAGAAGCATATTCATCTTCTGTGACGTTAACACATCCTGAAGAACAGGGCTGTGGAGTCGGAGTCGGTGATTCTGGCCGAAGTCGGGAGTCGGTTAAATTTTGCCGACTCCGGCTGTCAGTTTTGGGCAGTGTATGATCATTGATCAAGCCATTTTTCAAGTGAATTTGATATGATTTTTAGAGGACGTTAGCTCCATTGGCAATGGCTAAAAAGGTCATTCCCTTCATTTTGGCTTGCTTCGATTCCGTTGTTATATTATTATTTTCAATAATGAGGTGTGTAGTGTGTACGACAATAAACTAGATAGAACCCAAGTAATGTCGGATACAAATGCACAGTACCAACGATTATTATACCAATTGTCATGATAAATTAATTTGGTAAAGTAGAACGGTTTAAAAGAGGTGTGTAGATTGCGCAGGCGAGTTAAGCATTGTTCCATTAAATAACTGTATTAAACATTTAATCATTGCCTAATATTATTAATCATGCTGATAGTGTCACAATCTCTTTTTTAGCTTCAATAATTTTGTAATAAAAGATTATGGCGAGAAAAGAGGTGTATTTTTAATTCAACGTTTGTTCAATCTAATGAGCACCATTTTTTTTCTTGCAAGCGGCTAACTTTATTGCAGGTGATTATCCTGTAGTCTGCTGACAAGTTGTTTTCCTAAATAGCCTGGTCTAAATTTAGCAACGCTTGGCGTTAGGTTTTCCCAATATCTTCGAAAACCCTCAGTGGGAGAGTCAAAACTTCCCCCAGCCCATCAAGGCGAGTAGACGAAGGTACTTAAAGGGACACTGCCACTTAACATTATTTTGAGTTGAGATAGAACATTTCGTGCTAGGCATTGAAAATTATGTATAGTATAAGTTAAACAACTTCGAGGCGAATCACAAAAGAGAATGGCCGCAAAAATAACCAAGCAGTTGTTGCGCTAAACCCCATCAAAAACAAAAGAATACAAAGAAATTTGAGTTGATTTTGACATCTTGTAAATTCCCAGTTGTGATTTGGAATCTGATCCGATGACGTCACTCTTTACTAAATGTTGATGATAGTCGACTTGTTTTACATTTGGCCATACATTAGCCGAACATATGACAGCGTGCTGGTTTTCTCTATTCCCGAAATTCCTTCATATGACGTCATCAGCCCAAATATTAAAACTTATGTTTTTATGAAATTGAGCACTGTTTGTGAGAAACCAATGTCATAATCGTGTTCGGCAGCAATTACTTCATATTTTGCACCACAATCGGCGTTCATTTGAGAACTTTTGGGAATGTGGCAGTGTCCCTTTAACCTTCGCCTTGGTGGGGGTTATTTTGATTCCCCCCACTGGGGTTTTCGAGAATATCGGGAAAACATGGGCGCGCAGCGGCGCTAAATTTAGCACATCTATTAGGGAACCAATTACCCACATTGTGAGAACTTTTGAGCCTCTGGCCGTCTCAGGTCGGGTAACAAATAATCTTACCTCACAAAATGTTAGTGGTCGTGCCAAAGCCACTGGTTTTGACCACATGATTTAAAACTCAAAGGATGTAATCAGGAAATAAGTGCCTACAAATGTTATATGTATCTCAATTGCTATATTGTTGGTCTAAGGTCAGATCGATTTCGTGACCTTCCCATCACCTATAGATAAATGGGAAAATATACAAACGCTTCCTATTTAGAGGATATGTATTAAATCAGGCAATTCGCCAGGACCATATTGTGTAATTGCTCATTCAATGATTTGATCGCAGGTTCAATTTGCTTCAGTGACTTCCAATATCAGCTTGAAAGGTCATTTGAGGTCGCCAACGCTTTTTGCTGATAACTCATGATGGAATGGAGATAGAGAGACAAAAGTGGAGATGCGTCTCCCCACATACAGTATGACCTACCTAGGTCACCAAATGACCTTGACCAGAGGTAAAATTTTGAACTTGACCCAATCCGACCATCATGAATGTGGGTTCGATGCGCCTAGACGAGACAAATATGACGTTACAACTATTATCCCATCTTCATTTAATAAGTTATCCACTAAAACGTTTGGAAGAAAACGTCATCGTTAGCTTTGACATGAGTTAAAAATTTGAGGGCACAGAAGGTGATTGCATTTTTAATAGTTTTATTTTTGTTTTGCTTCTAGATGCCATAGTTTCCAAGATATTCGGGGTTCTGGAGCAAAGTCGTAAAATAGGGAATTGCTGTCATTTGAAATCCCTCTGGTGACCTCAATAATGAACTGAGCCCCCCCCCCAAAAAAAAAACACAAAGTAGTTGCAATTGGTCTTATCACAAGTTTTGCAACCTTTTTGGCGTCTAGCCCTTTTTGTTTTATAGTTACTGGTGGTCGTTTTGACCCTCCACCGAACCGAAGCGAAGTTGCTTTAGAAGCCCACCCGGGCGCATGTCAAAGGTCGGAGTCGATCTCGGAGTCGGAGTCGACTACGGAGGGTCGGAGTCGACTCCGGAGGGTCAGAGTCGGAGTCGGAGTCACCTGCAGACTGATCGACTCCGCAGCCCTGCTCAAGAATGTAAAAACAAAACAAAAACAAAACAAAAACAAAACAAAAACAAACAAACAAAACGAAGTGTCAAAAGCCAAGTTTCAACAAATTGCAATGCAGCAGCGTCATCGGCTTCGCTACGTGCACATTGTCTTGATCCACATTATTGTGCTGGCTTTTAACGGTCGCTGCAAAATACCATAAATCTTCCGAGATAGGCTGAGCCGATGGCTTCGAGGAACAGGGTGTGCTGCGGTTAGTTGAGCTCGACTGCCGTCATCGGCAGCCGGCCGGAATCTCAGCCTTCTCTTGCCAGAGACGGCTCAGCTGCAGCTGGCCAGAGGCTGCAGGTGAAGAGGCATGCCTCAGCTGGCGAAGGTGACGCTCCACTGGGCGTCATCTCCTCCAGGAGGACAACCAGGGTGAGGACCAGGGTGAGAGCTGGTCTTCCTCCGGGTGAAGAGCTGGTCCTCAGAATTCCTCAGGAGGATCTTAGGGCCTCCGATGAGTGGTGGTTCTAACGACTCGGGCCTCGGGAGTCCTCCGTAGGTCAATCGGTCCTCCACGACCTCCGGAGGCAGAATCGATTCTCAGGAGCTCTTCAACGCTCTCAAGTTCTCCCACTACGGCAAAAACAATGGATGATGAATGGAGTGTCTGGCCTTCCGGCAATTTTGTCGTTCGCGGTTTGACGGGGGCTCGCCACGTCCAGCGCCTCCGGGCACACCATCGGAAACCGCGCCCCGTTCTCATGACCGCGTCTCACCGCTCGCTCTCGTAATGCGTGGCCATCAGCTGACCGCCGGCCAAGGTCACGGCCAGCCGATGTCAGGTGGCGGCGTCAGGTGCACTGTCCCCCTGCTCCCCTCCCCCGACTCCCCACTCCCCCATCCCCCTCCCCCGACCCGCCGCGCAGGTGCCATCGAGCCGCTGCTGGTGGCCGCTGCCACCTCGTGACGGTCCGAGCGCGGCGCAGTGACGTCATGCCCCATGGAGTGACGTCTTGGCGCGGCCGACAGGTGGCGCCCCTGGCGGCGGACGGCGCAGTGATTCACGCGGCGGCCGGCGGCCGCTCAGTCTGTGAGGAACCGCGGCTGCGCGCGAGTCGATCGCTTCGCTGTGCTGCAGTGGGTCGTCCCGATCGTCACGGAGCAACAGGTGGCCCCCGCGCCCATCTCCGCGGCCCAGGCAGCGCCACCGACACCGCACGCGCCGCCGCCCACGGATGCGAGGTGAGGCAGGGTGGGCAGGGCACCGCGGAGGGCAGGGTGTCCCGTGGAAGGCCGAGGAGTGTGCGAGGTGTCGCCATGAGCGGGTAGTGAGCGCGGCGGAGACGACCGGACCGGACGTCGTCGTTGTCAGGGTCACATGACGTCGCCAGGTGTCGCTGCTGAGAGTTTTGTACGGGTTGTGTGTGGGACGCCTGCTGCTGCTGTTGGGGTGAAGGACACCCTCATGACTCTGTCCTGCTCGTCTTGGTGTCTCGTCTCACGCTGCGTGTGAGCGGTGCCCGCCTTCTGTGTCCGGCGGCCGAGCCAAGTTGTTTGGGTGACGTCAGTCGGTTTTCTCGCGCGGACTCGGCGGACTCGGCTGGCTGGCTGGCTGGCTGGCTGGCTGGCTGGCGTCCATCGGCGGTCGGCGCTGCGCAGACGTCGCCGATAGCCAAACATGCCCGGGACGAGCCGCGTCCGGCGCCGTGTCCGCCGCTTCCGCCCGCCCATGACGGCCTGTGACCAGGCCCAGTTCGGCCTGTGACTAGGCCCAGTACGGCCTGCACGGCTGCAAACCAGCCGCAGTCATCGCGTGGACCCCGTGAGGACCCCCGGAGGATCCCGGAGGACCCCGGCCGTGGGTGGCAATGGACGACAGCGCTGTGCCGCGCTCTCAGATGTCATGATAAATCGTAGCAGGACGCGAGGTCCGGTCTGGTGGGGACAGCAGAACCGAGAGCGGGTTGGCGACATGGTGCTGGCATGGGTCGGTTTGTCGGGATAACGTTATATTGCCCTTGAGGGACCTTGGGATTGTCTCGTGTCGTAGCACTACGGGCGCGGGGTGTCCATGGTCGGCGTGGTAGGCACGTTGGTCCGTAGCCTGTAGCCAGCTGACCGGTCACGTTTCACCGCTCCCCTCCCTCCCCTCCGGTGGAACTCTGAGCACGTGGACGACGTGCCTCTACCCAAACAGGTGCGGCCCTCCCCGCCCCCGCCCCCGCCTCTCCCTCCCGCCGCTGGGCAGATAATGATATCTCGACCCGATTGTCTGGCCTGTGGGCAGTAGCCACAGACTGCAGTCTATTTCAGACGAACGCACTTATACTGAAAATTCCTGGTCTATGAGACAAGCCGTCGTTTGACCCCGTCGGTTTCTGGTCCGGCAGTCTGGCATGACCTTGACAGTTTTACACGAGTTGTTGACATTTGCCCTGAGTCTGGCAAGTCACAGCTCTCGTGGAATCAGACGCGGCTACCCCGAACTACCGCCAGCTGACCCGAACGACTCGTCAGCTTCCGCCTCGACCGGCGCGAGCTGCAGGAGCTCGGCCCGTCTCCTGCAGCGCCGACCAGGATAGCGCCATCTCCGCCGCCGCCGCCGCAGCCGCCGCAGCCGCCGCCGCCGCCGCCGCCGCCGCCGTGCCTGCTGCCGTGCCTGCTGGCGTGGCCGTCCGCGCTCCGCTGGGGGCAGTCTGGTGCGACCTGGAGCGGCGCGCCGCGGCCCGAGGCTCGTCTGTTTACCCGTGTGTCGCCGGCGCGGGTGGCGGCGCTGGACGAGGCGCGCAGAGCGTCGCAAACATGGCCGGTCAGAGCGGCGGTGGGGCGACCTATGTTTATATGATGGACAGCCGGCTGGTCCCAGACGGAATGATAACGCCTCGAAGGCATGGCGGCACCGCACCATCCCGCGCTCGTCTGTCTGTCTGGAGCTTCGGGGTCAGATACAGCTATCGATGGCTGGTCAAGCCGACAGCTGAGTTCGAAGCTGATTGTGTTCTCTGTTAGTGAGCATAGTGAGCAGTATTCAGACGGTCAGCAGCGCAGGTCGGTTTAGGTGGGCGCTTTGATAGCCTCAATGAGCTTAAAGCGCCCCCGCAAAAACCCAATAACACAGGTCGGTAGTGTTCCGGAGTCAACGTGCAGTTTGTGAGGGTTCCGGAGCTGCGCTGGCTCACCCGGAGCTGCAACTGGCTCACCGGAGCTGCAACTGGTCACCGGAAGCTGCACTGGCTCACCGGAGCTGCACTGGCTCACCGGAGCTGCACTGGCCACTGGAGCTTGCACTGGCCTCACTGGAGCTGCACTGGCTCACTGGAGCTGCGCTGGCTCACCAGAGTTGCGTGCTGTCGCGGCAAGATATGCTAGACAGGCGGATCGTTTGTCTGAGGTCTAATATTATGCCCAGTCAGCTGCTGCCTGTCGTGTATCATCCCCGTCAGCTCAAAAGCCAGCTTGGATATTGGCTCCTGTCCGCCTACGGGATTGCTATTGACGGTCGTTGTCGCGTAGGTTGATACAACACAACGACGACTGGCAGTCCTTTCACCGGCGCGGAGATTATTGGAACGAGCGGCGCCGAGCCGTTTGTGCGTGTTTTCTCTGTATTACTGATCATTAGGAGATCAATTACCGCAGTTGGGCGCGTCCCCCTTCCGGCGGCGGTTGGTTCAGGGTCGCCTGGTCCGTCTGCCTCGCTTTCGCCGGGCCCAGACGCCCGTCTCTGCCACTGATCACGGTTAATCCGGGCCACATTACCCCTGATGCCCCCCCCCCCCCACTGACGGGGGATTAGATGTTCCGTAAAGCTGTAGTTAGGCTTTCCTGAAGTTGTGTGGTTTCTGGTTTGCATACTGGAATATCGAGTAGAAGAGTAGGATAGGAAAGGCTGGGATTTGTGTAGTTGAGCCGTGCTTTGCATTATCTTTGACAATAGTGTTTGTATAGTACATTCTCCGAACGGACTATCGCAAACGTTATTGATTAAATAGCCAGGGGCGCATGAAGTTGCCTCGTCATGGGTAAAGTTGCCTATTGTTTTAATGAACAGGCACTTTGAGCATGAGCCATCGTGTTGAGTTTAATTATGTGCAGAAGGAAAGTTGACACCGCTGGCGTTGGAGCACAACTCATACCTTAATTGCATTTTTAGCAATTAATTTACCGTACAATCTATGTAACGTCTCTCATGTCTGTGGACGTTCAAACAACGTGAAAGAAGGTCCTTTGTTTATGTCTTTCCAAACATAGGGCAATGCATGCTGAACTGACCACATTTAGCTATTAATTCTGATTCTGTGATCGTCCAGATAACTTCAAACTAGAACAATTGTATGCTAGGAGCGGGTGTATTCCTTTCCTTCACTACCTCTGCACCGGCCGTGTCTCATTCTGCACGTGCCTGACTCTGTGCTGACCCTTTCTGCCATGGGCGGGGCCCGGACGGAGTTTGTCTCAGTTTGGGCACTCTGCTGCCCACATACCATTTGTCTGGCTCACGTCACTGGGGACGGACGCCACTCAGTGTCCTACGTCCATCCATCACCGGGACATCGGCCGCCCGCACCCGCCGCACGATCCCACTGCCGCCGCCGCCGCATCGTAACTCGGCTGCTTGGACGGCGGAGTTGGGCGCGGCCGCCGAGTTGGTCCGCCCACCGTCGTGCATCACCGCCCCGCTCCCGCCCCCGCCGCCGCCGCCGCCACTGCCCAGTGGTGATCAGTTTGTGCTTCAACTCATTCGGCCATCAGTCTTCGAGCCACGGCGGCCGGGCTATTTCAAGGGTCAGCCCGGCGGCGGCGGCGGCCGGACCAAGGTCGGGGCGACCGACCGACCGCGGCACGACACCGGACCGTGCTGCAGACACAGGCCGGCCCAGTGGCCGCTGCAGGAGCAGAGAGCCCTGGTGACTCTTGGTGGCCGGCGAGAGTCCGGCAGGCGCTCCCAATACATCTTTGCGTATTTGTTTTTGTAGCACAGCCGAAACTGGGCCCGTCAGAAGCCATCTCCTGTCTGAAGTGAGGCAGCGCTTGTGTAAGCCCCAGCTGCTTGTGTCGCAGGCAGCGGCGGCGGTGCCTGTGAGCCCCGCCCCGGGCGGTGGTGTGGGGCCGGCTCGTGCCTGCCCGTGCCTCGTTCATCGATCGCCACTCAGCGGTGACGTCGGGAGCGGCCGGCCGTGGCGGCCGTGGCCTGCTGCCCGTGACCGTAGTGCTCGCCGAGCCACCATGCCGCACTGGCTCAGCAGCGTGCCCGACGCGCTCTTACACCGCGCGACATCGCCCCGTCACCACGACCCCGCCCCCAGCCTGAGTTCGCCGAACGGCGGATCCGGGACTCGGCCGCCGTGCTATTTGAAGGCGCCAGCCATAATTCGATAGTCCCAGGTCGGCCTGCACGGCTGCCGCTCGAGAGCGCCGCCCATCGCGGCGGCTCGACACGGCCAGGTGCGCGGCGGATCAGGGGCGAGATGGTGTCAGTGCGTCACCAACACGGCACCAACACGGCACCAAACACGGCACCAACACGGCACCAACACGGCACCAACACGGCACCAACACGGCACCAACACGGCACCAGCACGGCATCAACACCGCGACCAACACGCTTCGGCTATACACCGCTGAACGGATCGTCCAGTCGACACGCCTGTCATGTGCCTTCCCGCGTCATGAGCGTGTCCCGTCCCGTGTCCCGAGCCTCGCCGGGCCCCGGTCCGGTCCGCCGCGGCCTAGGCAATTACGAGCGTGTCGCGCGCGGCGGCAGCGCGCCTGCCGGCCGGCCGGTGCCGGAGTCGGGCCACAATGAGCCTGCTCGGCCGTATATCACGGCCGCCCCCCGCGGCGGGCCGCGCCGCCCGCTCTGACGCGATTCATTATCGGCTGCGCGGCGCCAGAGCCGGCCGGACGGCGTCTCGGTCATTGTCACCAGGCCGGGGTGGCGGCGTCGCATTCCTCCGACCGCCGCTGACGCGCGAGACGCCGGCTGACGCCTCGAGACGCCGGCGGACGCCTCAGGTGGGTGTGCGAGCGACGATGGCTGACTCGCGAGACGTCCCGGGATGCGAGACGCTAGAGACCCGCGAGGCATGTGTGGACGGCTGGGAGAGAAGTGGTGTGGACACAAGCTAGGCGACACACTGGGGGACTCGGGCCGGTGGTTGTGAACTATTAATTACCTAGCGGTGTTGTGGTACGCGAGTTCACGCCTTCAATCGCTGCTGATGACACCGGTAGAGATGGTCGTGTCTCCGTCTGTCTCCTTGTCTCCCAGCGATACCCCACGGGCCCACGATGACGGAGTGACTGCGGCGGCGGCGGCGGTGGCGCGGCGGAGGCGAAACCGGTCTGCGCCCGTGCCCGGCGGCCGCCTGCGAGACTGCGGCGCGGCCGGCGCGGCGGTGGCATTTCCTGCGCGCTGCCGCTCCGTGGGAGGTGCCGCCGGCACGGGCCCAACTGGCGTGCCGGCACTCTCGGACGCGGGCCGCTCCCCGGACCCGTCCCCCGACTCACCGCACACTCACCGCACACTCACCGCGGACTCACCGCCACCGCACTCACCGCACTCACCGCACGCTCTGGCCACCTGCCTCGGGCTGGGCCAGTCCGCTGCTCTGTGCTCTGATGCAGAGCCGCCGAGAGGAGGCTCGGCTCGGTCGTTAGCGCTGCTGCAAGTGGCGGCTGCACTCATGCTCTCCTCTGGGAGCGGTGGTGACGCGTGCACAGTGCCGGCCAGCAGGCCAAGTGCTATTCCGGCAAGCGGGCGTTCATCAATGACTGATGTGTATTCCCGTTATCTGCTGGGGCGAGCAATACTATGCATGGGCTGCTCCCCATGCGGTGCAGGCGGCATATATAGATAGAGAGTAGATAGCTGATGCCATGGAAGCTGTGGTCGTGGTGCTGCGTTGAGGCATGATGTTTGGTGGAGTGCGCCTGCGGAATGCTGAGCTTTGAGTGCACGTTTGTGGCTGTTGTGTGGCCGCGTGACGCGTGTTGTACTATGCTGTGATGTGTGTGCGTGTTGCGGTGTGTGCCCGGCGTACCGCAGCGGCAGTATCCTGAGACGCTGAGTCCAGACCCGTCCGTTTATTGTGACTGTCTCCTGGGGTGATGGGGCGCGCCGCTGACCGGTCTTTAGGGGTTTAGACGGGTGAGCCAGCCAGCCGACCAGTTCTTATGACCGGTGCACTTTTATCCTTTCTGTCCCGCGGGTTCCGCGTAGCCGTAGGTGCAGGTGCCGGGTTTGGTATCTGGTATCTGGCAGTGTGACAGGTGACATTGGATGGACGTTTTTGGGTCCGCGTGCGTTGCGGCACGGCACCCATAAGCGGCGCACTGCGCGGTCTGACGGGAGTCGCCCATTGTGACGGGCGCGCCGGTCTGGCAGTTGCGCATGATATGTTGTAAATGCGCTTGTTTCGACAGGCTGTTGCTGCAGTCGGCTGGAGGAAAGAGCGGCGGATGTCATGCATCTTGCATAACAGATGACTTGGTGTAGCCGGGCAGCTCGGTTCTCCTGACCACTGACGTTGAGACGTGCGGCGGCGTGACGCGGTGCTTAATTACGTTGACGATAATCAGCCGAGCAGGTCTGCGAAGCGTAATGTCGCAGTGGCAAATCAGCGGGGATTTTCTCCTGACGGTATTAGCGATATAAGCCGCGTTCGATCTGTCAACGCGTTTGTCAGCACCAATCACGGTCCATTCTTGGCTACGTCATGTCACTCGTGACGTGACGTCACGCGCCAGGATGATGCTGCTGCCTTTGTTGTCGGCCCGTCCGCACAGAGAGAAAGTGCTACTTAAATTGCTTGAACTGTTTGAATGATAGATTATGAAAATGCATAATATTTTCGATTATTTGTTTATGAAATGAGCTTAAATATAATTAACACATTTGAAGTGATATCGTATGTATGGGCGCCACATAACCATTGAGTTGAGGCGCCCTTAAGCCCAAATCATCATTAAGTGATATCGTTGGCGATTTTAGAAGTATTGCATTACTTTGTATGGAAGTGATTTGTCTTTGCTGCGCCATTTCTGTAGACATTTGCATCAGCTGACATGCATCGAACTGTCGGCTGGCTTGACGTGACGCACTCCAGCCGACAAACGTGCTGACGCCAGATAAAGTGCAGCGATAGTTTAACCACAACAAATACCTCCGATCGCGTCCACCACTCGCCTTGGTATCGCCCGACTTGGCTGCTGCGGACTGATATAGTCCAACAGGCATTATATCACTCAACCGTGCCCTGTACTCGGAACACCGCGGTCTATAAAACTGGGCTATAAGCAGCCCAGCCAGCCTTGGCGTCCTGTATTTACGACACTGGCTCCGTCTGTCAACCCTTCTCCGGTGCCGGCGCGGCACCCACCGTCTCACCACTGTCAGCGGCCGGCTCTCTTGGCGGGGGAGCTGTTTTTATCGCCCGTCTCCCCTCCTCCCTCCGCTCCCCCCGGCGCTGGAGCAGCCACCGGGTGATTGCACCTGATGAGCGACTGGCCCTCTCCCATGAGACCGGCGCGGCGGCGGGGTGGGGGCACCTGTTCAGCTGGGGAGCAGAGGTTGGGGTAACCGGAGCCGAACCTGTCGCTGAGGCGAGACGCCCCTCGGTCGCAGACGGCCCCCGCTCGGCCATTAGCACGGCCCAGAGACAGACACGACTGTTTGTTTGTGGTGCGCCGCGCCGCAGATGCGCCGCGTCTCGTCACCGGCGGGCGCACCCCGCGCTGCATTGGTCGCGCTGCGCAGCGCCCGTACTGCGCAGTGCGATTGCTGTCACGATAGCCCTCTTTGGCGGACGGTGTAACGAGCGCCGCGCCGTCCGACATTGGAAAACCGTCGACGCCGGCGCGCCACTGTTTTAATAGCCGGTGTCGGCGGCGCGGCTTTTGATTGGTCTGGAGGCGGGCCAGAACTTGGCTCGTTGGCCGCGAGTTGTGATGCGCGCTTCGGAAGCGTGCCGATGGAGAGTATTTCTGGCCGCCGAGCTCGTTCTGGGCCGCGGCGGATCGCCGTTTGGAGTTGGGATGCTTGATCGTCTGGGTCA
Source organism: Semibalanus balanoides (assembly GCA_014673585.1). NCBI lineage: Eukaryota > Metazoa > Arthropoda > Thecostraca > Balanomorpha > Balanidae > Semibalanus > Semibalanus balanoides. The sequence goes on from VOPJ01005895.1 coordinate 33,713, forward strand.
CCGCGTGCCCTCTGGCTGGGTCTCCCCCATGACCGGCGCGCGTGCGGCAGGCTGGCGTCATGACGTCATTCCGGGAAGTGGGCAACCATCACCGTCTTCCAGGGGCGCCCACACACCGGCCTGCTGTGGCCCAGACGAGCGGCGGCCGGGCGCTCGCTCGCTCTTTGTTCGCGCTGGGGCGGCTGGATGGGCCGCCGCTGGTGCTGGTCTGCTCCAGCCGACCGTTACCCAACACCACCGGCGCACCGCTGTCACCAGATGTGTGTATGTATGTGCCCGCCCCGCGCCCCGCACACCGCCTCGCGCACCCCCGGCGTGAGCAGCTGTTTTTATGCGATGGGGGCGGCCGGCGCCCTCACCCGTTTGCACAGGTCCTCCTTCATGCCCCGTCGCAGCTGAGGAATCGCCGCGGGCCGGGGGCGGGTTTTACAGAGCACGTGTTGTCGCCACCCCGTGGGATCGCAGACTGCATGGTGAAGGGTGAGGAGCGCGGCATGTGTTTGTCTCTCTGCGATGACAGGTTGCCGTGCGAGTGACACCCTGGTCCGGGCCTTCGGCCTTCGCAAAAAGCATTGGGCCTGCGTGTCGTTGCTGGTCGTTATCACCAAGCCCATCTGCAAAACACGGCCCCAATCGCTCGGTCATGAACATGCACAACCGGTTGTAATTTCCCTGTATCTCGAATGCGGGCCATGTCGTGAGCGGCCCGCAGAACACGGGAGCCCTTCGTGCGGCTTCTGTGATCGGAGGCGGCGAGGCGCGCGCCGCCGACCTCCCGTGCCGGGCCGTACTCAAGGATGCCCGGCGTAATTGCCGTACATGATTACCCAGTTGTGCGCACCTCTCGCGTCAGTGCACACGCGTGTCTCTGTGTTGTAGGTGTGGCGTGTGCCTGTGCTATCCCCAGCCAGCCAGGTCTGCTTGGCCGCCACTAACATCTGGGGCTAATTCGCCGTAAATTTGCCGAGATTGGCTGGGAATTAGGAAGCCTGGTGATACCCGGCGGCGGCGTGGCAAGGTTAGAGAGTGACCCCGCTGGCGGTCTGACACGGGATCAGGGACGGAGGACCGGCTGCCGCCTCACCTGAGTCTCACCTGAGGTTCACCTGAGGTTCACCTGAGGTTCACCTGAGGTTCACCTGAGGTTCACCTGAGGTTCACCCTGAGCCTCACCTGAAGGTTCACCTGAAGGCCTCACATGAGCCTCACCTGAGCTCACTGAGCTCACCCGAGCCTCACCCCGAGCTCACCCGAGCCTCACCCGAGCTCACCGAGCTCACAACCGAGCCTCACCCGAGCCTCACCCGAGTCTCACCGAGCCTACGAAGCCTCACCGAGCTCAACCCGAGCCTCACGAGCCCTCACACGAGCGCTCAACCCGACCCTCACCCGAGCCTCACCCGAGCCTCCCGACTCTCAGTGAGCCTCTCAAGTGCGCCCTCTCAGTGAGCCTCTCAGTGGAGCCTCTAGTGAGCCTCTCCGTGAGCCTCTCGTGAGCCTCTCAGTGAGCCTCTCGTGAGCCTCTCAGTGAGCCTCTCAGTGAGGCCTCTCAGTGAGCCCTCTCAGTGAGTCCTCACCTAGCCTCCCGAGTCTCACCCGAGCCTCATCCGAGCCTCATCCGAGCCTCATCCGAGCCTCACCCGAGCCTCACCCGAGCCTCTCAGTGAGCCTCACCTGAGCCTCATCTGAGGTTCACCTGAGGTTCACCTGAGGTTCACCCGAGCCTCACCCGAGGTTCACCTGAGGTTCACCTGAGGTTCACCTGAGCCTCACCTGAGCCTTCACCTGAGGTTCACCTGAGGTTCACCTGAGGTTCACCCGAGCCTCACCTGAGCCTCACCTGAACCTCACCTGCGCCTCACCTGAGCCCCGTGCACAGCGCCAGGGGTGGCTTGTGTGGCTCCGCCTGTGGCTCGCCATGGGAGAGAACAGACTCGCAGCAGTGAGAGTGTAGCGTGAGAGCGAGCTGGCAGGCGGCGACACGGCGATTAGCAGCCTGGCGTGCCGCCGGAAAGACGCGTGAGATGTGAGTTTAGAGTGCTGTCAGCTGCAGACGCCGTTGGTGGGATCTCAAGGCCAAACTTTGGCTGTGGTGGATACAGAGCCCCGGGGGGATAAAGTGGTCTCGGCCTGTTTCAGTCAGCTCCAAGCTCTGCTTATCTTGATGTTAGCCAATGCTAGTCGAATCGTGACCTGTTCCGAGAGGCTCCTTCTAAGTTCTAACGTATGTTTGTACATGACGAGATAAAAAATTGTAGCGAAGACGAGACACCGCCTCGTTTTAGCTGTGACAGACTGGAGCCCCAACGGAAGACAAGGTCACTTGACCTGCCAATGCCACTTGTTTCCCCTCAGCGGAAACAGAGTGTCCAGCTGCTCCATCCGCCGCCTTTGGTCACCGCCGTCTGCGACTTTCCCAGCTGGGCTGGCTGTGACGTGTGCCGCCGTTCCCACCAGCCGCGCCGCGTCGAGCCGCCATCCGTGACGGCCGCCAGCTCGGAGCCTCGGAACCACATTCCGATCGATGGTTCCCAGTTCCCACCGTCACGGGCCCAAGGTCACACACGGCCGGCACCGTTCACGGACATCATTCCACGCTCTCCTGAACGTACACTGAGCGTGTGTCGAGAAGCACACGTCACTGTCCGCGCACAGCTTGCCGCGGACGGTGTGCGGTTAGGCACAATCAGGTCGCGGTTACTGATATCGCCGAGTTGTGAGAGGATAGTAGATGGCTGGAGGACTGTAGTAGATGGCTGAGGTGGGGTAGTGGATGGCCGGCGGCTGCTGTGCGCCTCAGAGTAACGAGCCTCTGTCGCGCCTGCAGCGCCCGCAGCGCCGCGGCCGGACCGCAGGCAGGCTAGAGCGGACCACAGGCAGACGAGAGCGGACCGCAGGCGTCCGAGATGACACTGATTCGCCGGCCGGCCGTCTGAAGTTACTGCCCAGGCACCTGTTGTCCCCTCTGTGCGCGCGCTCACCGCTTACCGCTCGTCGGTCACTAACCGCTCGGCAAATTGATGTTTTTCGTCGGGACGACGGGGCAATTACGGCGGAGCTTGTTTTCGCCGCGGCGGTGCTGCGCGGCTGCCGTCGAGGGACGCTCCACTGCCGGGGCTCCATTGCCACCCTTTAATGGGAACAATTTCACCTGGATTCGGCGGGGTGTTTTTTCTCGAGGGGCGCCGTCCCCGCAGCGATTAATCAGACGGTAATTGAGGTGCTGCGGTGCGTACAACTGGGCAGAAAACCACCTGTTGATACACACGAACCTGGAGCCGGGAGCACGGCCGCCGGCGGATGTCTGGGCGGAGCCGGAGCGGGAGCCCGAGGCGGAGCCCCGAGCGGGAGCCCGAGGCGGAGCCCCGAGCGGGAGCCCGAGGCGGAGCCCCGAGCGGAGCCCCGAGCGGAGCCCCGAGCGGGTGTTTGAGTGGAGTCGAGGTCGGGGGTCGGTCGTTGTCCTAGGGTAGGACCATTAGGGGTGACTGCGGGGCTACTAGAGGCGACTCAGGTGCTCGGGATGTTGTGACGTGCTGTGCTGAAACTTCCCACTGTGAGCCGTCGAGGCGGTGTTGTAGATCGGTCTGTATGCGGTATGTGCTGTGCTGTGCTGTGCTGTGCTGTGCTGTGCTGTGCTGTGCTGTGCTGTGCTGTGCTGTGCTGTGCTGTGCTGTGCTGTGCTGTGCTGTGCTGTGCTGTGCTGAGTTGTAACTTCCCACTGTGAGGCGGTGTAGATGCCTCTGTATGCGGCCGTGACCTGCCCTGGCTTGGGTCACTATCGGCAGCTCCATGACCGCTGGCGGCTGCCTGCAGTGGAAGGGTCGGCTTGCACGCTGCACTCAGCACAGTCTCTGTCGCATCTGCGATGATGAAATGACCGGAGGGTTCCCCTGCTGCTGCTCCTGCTGCTGCGGAGGAGGAGGAGATATTTGCGGCGGTGGCTGCTGCGGCGCTGGCCGGCCGCAACAGATCGTTATGCAAAGTGGCGCCACGCGGCCCACCTCTGCGCCGCCGCCGCCGCCGCAGCCGCCGCAGGGCCGCCGCGGAGCCTGCTGTGGCTACATGGCACCATGCATGGTGGTCGGCTGAGGTCAACTGACCGGTGTAAGCGGTGCCGCGTTTCTCGAGCCGTGGCGCAGTCGAAGCCGGCTCGGGCCTCGGCGTGGTCGGAGCTGGTCAGAGCTGGGCTGGACTGGTCGGAGCTGGGCTGGGCTGGTCAGAGCAGGGCTGGGCAAGGCCGGAGAGGCTGTCAGCGAGGTGGACGGCAGACTGGCAGAGTGACGGTGACAGAGTGGTGTGTCTGACGCGGGGAGAGTCTGCCGCCGCCGGTGACCGGCCCTGTGTTGCCATGCCGACGCTGGCCGCTGGCCGCCGCTGAGTCGACTGACGTGCACCTCCGCGTCAGAGCGGCGAGCACAGCTGAAAAAAGTCACACAAACTTGTCGAACATTTACGATTGTAAGTTCTGATTTATGTCACAAAAAGATAAAACAGAATGGACTCGCATATTTAAAGTTTTTGGACCTGTGATTCGCGGAAGCTTCTTCCCGCGTGGGGTCTCTTTTCATAGCACAAATTCAGAAGTTTTCCAATCACGTCACAAGTTTCTGTCACCTTTTCCACCTGAGCGCGGCGGGTGGCTTTACGCCGGGCTGCTACTTTGCATGCTGCGGGCGGCTGCCGCGCTGTGCAGCGTGCAGGCTGGCACGGGTCGCAGCAGCACGGTCGACCTCCCTCCCGCAGTAGCCTGCTCATGACACCCCGACGGCCGACAGCCGAACAGGGAGCCTAACGTCAGGCCCGGGCGGGGGTAGGTGGGGGCGGCGGGCGGCCCGCTCCCCTCCTTCGAGTGTCTTTGACACCGGCTGGATGCCAAACAGACTGTCAGAGTGCGCGCCGTTCCGCGTTTATTGCCCCCCCCCCCCAGCCGGTGTGTTGTCTCGCACCCTCGTCTCCGCTTTCCGTGCCACCCCTTCCATTGGCGACGGTTGTTTTTCACGCGGCCTGTGCGCGCTCCCCAGTGGCGGCGCCCGGCTTTGTCGCGGGGTGCCCGCGGGCGCCGGGGCGGAGCGGCGACGGTACGTGGCGCCGGGCGGGAGCGTGGGAGCCGAGCGAACCCTTTTCCCACCTGTTGCCCATCAGAGGCGGCCTTGAGATGACCGGTGCCGGGGTCGAGAACCGTGCAGAACTGTGTCGCGGTGGCTCCGTCGGCGTTACGCTTCTGGTCGCGTGCCGCGCGAGCTGCCGTGCCGCGACCGTGGACGCGCCGCGGCAGCGTTGTTGTGTTGTGACCGCGGCAGCGCGCGCCTTGCGGCCTTGGCCAGCCAGCGGGACGGAGGGCCTCTGTGGAAAGACTGCGGTGGAGATTTCGGAGAATTGCCTCCGACATGTCGTCCGCGGTCGGCCTGATCAGCACTCTGGGGGAGGCAGGCAGGTGGGTGAAGACGTCGGCAGACGACGCGGCTGATGGCTCGGTCGGTTCTCTCGCGTTACATAACGAAGCTTTTTCTGGGTAAGCTGTAGTGGTAATACTCATTATCTCACCTGTTACTGCTGGGCGCCATTGTGACCTTCACTGTCGGGGCGCCCTAATAAAACACCAATCATCATCCTCTACCAGAGATGTGATGCGCTCAGTGTGCTTCACCCAGGCAGCACCGCGCTGTCTGGAAATGATTGCGACTTGCTGCAGTCCTCCCGATAATCATTATCTGTTGACAGAGAAATGGCGCGGAGCTGCAGACGCGCGTGACGTAAACGGCCAGCATTGCGCCGAGACTGCAGCGTCCTGCCGTGCTACTACTCTCTGCGCGGCGCGTCCTCGAGTGGGAACGGCGTGTTTTTGTTGACCCGTGGCGGTGGTTTGGCGGCCGGCCCACCCAGCCACTCACTATCACGCCGTGCTGTGTGGCTGAGTCTGCAGGCTGCAGGCTGGCCGCCCGGGTGGGGAAGGCTCCCGTCGCCGGTCGTTAGGAGTTAACTTGCTATTTAATTAGGAGTCTATTTCAGTTGGCTACGCGTTGCCGGTGTCTTGCCCCGACAGACAGATGATTAGACTCTGCCGCCGCCGCCGCCGCCGCCGTTTCAGAGGAAGGCGGGGAATATTGGCTTGACTTGGCTAACAATTAGTCACGGATGGAAAGCAGTGATATTATCGTAAAAAGGTATGAACTGATGTATTAATTCTTCTTGATTTGGTATCTGATCGGCTTTCGAAGAAGCGGTGCGCAGTGCAGTCCCCAGCCAGCCTGTCTCTCTCCTAGGAAGGGATCCTGCGTCATTTACAATACATAATACGTCTATTGCGTCATCATCATACTGGCAGGGCGTTAGCTTTGCATGACTCCCGCTGCCGAGCACTGGCACGAGCCGGGCCTGGCCGGGTCGAGCCGCCCACGTCACGTCCAAATGCAGCAGCGGCAGCGGCGGCGGCGCGCCGCTCGCTCGAAAACGACTCCGAAGGTCAACCCCTTTCTGTGCAGGTCTGGGCCGGCGCGCGGCGATGGCCGGCCGGTCGGGTGGACCGCTGCCGGACGGCTGCAGGCTGCCGATGACGGCGCACTGCACTGTTCATGGCGCACTGCACTGTTCATGGCGCGCTGCACCGTTCATGGCGCACTGCACTGTTCATGGCGCGCTGCACTGTTCATGGCGCGCTGCGCTGTTCATGGCGCACTGCACTGGTTCATGGCGCAACTGCACTGTTCATGGCGCGCTGCACTGTTCATGGCGAACTGCACTGTTCATGGCGCGCTGCACTGTTCATGGCGCGCTGCACTGTTCATGGCGCACTGCACTGGTCATGGCGCACTGCACTGTTCATGGCGCACACGGACAGACCAGCGGCCGGCCTTCGCCCTCACGCCAGATAACACAGGACGAAACATTGCACATTTTGATAATCTTGAACTCTTCATAATAAAGGTAAAAGACAGTAAAGCAGTGTTACGGTGCCGTATCGAATGAAAGGGAATGAACACAATGTGTTTTTAAAGCCTGTCGTACTTGTTTTTTTTTTGTTAAAAAACAAGTTCGAGATGAATGTCAAGTTGGTCGGTAGATGTACTTACTACTTACTGCGCACCATGACTAGAATTCCGTTGCGCGATACGGCCTCTCGAGTCGCCTGTTGCAGCGCGCTGACTGGCTGCAGATTAAGATTGATAGCAGCCCTTTGACGTCACGTTCACGGCGCCAGGATCGGATAATGCCGGCATGCTGGCGCATCTAAAGAGGCCTTTGAAGCGATATAAGGACTGTTTCGGGTAGAAGTGAAGGCAATAGCTTTCGGCAGCAAGATAATACGCTCCAGTGGGACCGAGATACCTAAGTCCAATTTGGGTGTGAGGGCGTCATCCTGAATTTGGTAGTGTTGTTAGTGTCTTGAACCCATCAAATCTTCTTATCGTAGTTGGGTTGCTTGATGCTGACCTCAGCATTTCAATTACCGATGTCGCAAATTGGTCTGCCTGCTTCCTCGGCCGTTTTGCCCCACCACAATGTCCTCAACTCTCATCTGCTTTTGCAGCGTTATCCAACTCTTCCCTCCTGCATCCGTAGCGTTATCAACTCTTCCCTCCTGCATTTGCAGCGTTATCACCCCGCCTCTCCTGCTTCCGCAGCGTCGCCAACCTTCATCCTGCTTCTGCGCGGTCCCTTCATCCTGCCTCTGCCTAGCCCACTGCTTCTCTGTGCCAGCGCACGGTTCAGCCCTGCACCCCACACCTGACAGCCTCACCGGCGGCTCGTCTGGAGTGTCTGCTGCTGCTGTTGGTACCTCCCGGCTGACGGAAGTCAGCGGCCCGTCATCTGTCATCGGCTGACAGTCTGCTGTGTACCTGTCACTGGCGCTGGCTGGCTCCGCCGCAGATGATGACGCCGTCCGTCAGCACCTGATGCCACTGCCGGCCCGATGACGGCCCGATGACGGCCCGGTGACGCCTGGATGACGGCTCCGCACCGGCTCGGCGCAGCGGCCGGTTCCGCCCGCTGGCAGCAGCTGCCCGGCGCGTCTGGCGCTCCACGTCGACCACGTCGGCCGCGGCTTCCGACGTGGGCGATCGCTGTGATCAGCGATTTGCTCGAATCCCTCGCACCGTGCCGGCTTCGGCGGTTAGCTGCGAGCCGCAAGGGGCTTCGTCCTTCGTCCGTCGGTGCTACGCCGTGCGGTGTGCAGTGTGCACTCTGTGTGCACGTGCACCCGTGCAGAGCCGCCGGTTGGTCATGGGGCTGACCCTCGACCACCTTGTCCTGCTCAGCGCTCGCGCGACTCTGTCCGGGTTGCCGGGTGGCCGACGCGGAAGCGGCGGAGGGTCGGGTCGCCACCGTCGCCGCGCGGCCGCCGCCGCGCGGCCGCCGCCGCGCTGGCGCCGCGAGCTCATGAATAGCCTGCCGTGAGCGGCTGTTGTCACGGCGCTGTTTGCCGGTGGAGGCTGCCGCCGCGGACGTGACGGGCTGGACGGGCCGGACGGTGTCGCGCAGAAAGGTGTCAGTGTCGTGGAGAAGTTGGCAGTGTTTCGGCGTGTCCACAGTGACAGGACAATGTCCCGAGGTACACCACTACGCCTGAGGACGGCATGTCTGTGTCCACTACTTAGCGGTCCCAGTGGACGAGTTCCGCACCAGTCGCCGGCCGGGTTGTGCGTGGGCTCAACCACTGAGTGTCGCACAGACAGCGGCGCGGCGTGGCTGCAGTTTTCTCCTGTGGTGCCGTGCGCCCTCCCCCCCCCCGCCGCGGGAGCCAATCGGCACTGTGCGTGACTCGGGGGGACTGCAGCAGCCGCCGCGCAGCCTTGGCACGACAAAAATCAACTCCACCGGTGGTTGTCGTCTCATTGTGTCGCGCCGAGCACTCGGGTACAAACCCCCGCACCCGCTCCAGCCCCGCCTCGCCGCCGGCCACATCGCGCCCGAATCTCGCCCACTACACTTGACGCGAGGAAAGAGACGGAGGAAGGAAATCGACACGCGTATCTCTCACGGCGATCGGGCCGATTCGAGTCGCGCCGACGCTCCGTCTCGCCGGGCGGGGGCCGCAGACGGCAGCACCTGTTGCTGGAACTGAGCGGAGTACGGGGGCGGCCGTCCTGCGGCGCGGAGGCGCGCGGTGAGGGCCGCTTTTTCTGCCACCCCGCCGCCGCCGCCGCCGCTGCTGCTGCTGCGGCGGCGTCTCGGCGGTGGTGCGGACTCGCATCCGGGAGAAGTGAGAGGGATGATGAGTCAGTGGACCCGGCTGGCCGGCCAGACCGGTCCGGCTCGGTCGGCTCATGTGCCTGCGGCGGACACCGCTCGGCTCACTGCTCGGCTCACTGCTCACCAGCGTAATCACTCGCCGCCACCACCAGCAGAGTAGCAGCCGAGCAGCAGCCGAGCAGCGGCAGCGGCGCGTGGCGCGGCCGTGATCCGGTCCCGGGCGGCCGCTGGTCTGTTGCCGAGCGGCCCGCTGGCCCGCCGCGTCTCTGGCGTGTCCCTGCGGTGTGCTCAGGCCGGGTGCCTTATTTACCGCGCTGGTCTGATCTGATGTAGCTGCTGGTCAACCGTGGTCAGTCGTGGACCGTGGTCATGGTCAGTCGTTCGGCGCCCGGATCGACAGCGGCATTGTTGGCCATTTGCGGCCAGTCTGCGCTGTCTGGCGAGCATTTTTGCCGAGTCGCGTGCAGTAATGCGGGCGACATCCTCGTTGGAGCGGATCACGGTGCTCATTTTCCGCCGTCGGACTGTGGTGGCGTGCCGGGGCCGGCAGGGTGCCAGCTATGGCCGATGTGTCATCAGAATGGTATCCTGTGTCGCTCGGCTAGCCAGCCGGGCGAACCCAGCGACCTCGCAGGGGCACTGCACAGTGTAAATATTGCACTGGACTGCCGCCGTACATGTACACAGTGCTCACTGGGGAAGGGAAATCTTCACGGGAATGTTAACAGACCACGTCGCGAGATTTCCGCGATGACGACGGCCGCAGCGGTGGCAGTGAAGGTGGTAGTGCTGGTGAAGGCGGTGGCGGTGGCGGTGGCGGTGGTGACGGTGACGGTGACGGTGACGGTGACGGTGGTGACGGTGAAGGTGACAAAGAGATATGCTCGATTCGGCCTCCTGCGGCAAAACGGTAAAACGCGCACGAACCAGTCGCGACGAGCCGGCGGGCAGCGAGCGGACGGCGGGAGGCATGTCCGGGCACTTTCCTTTATTGCGCGCTCGGGAAATCGGCTCTGTCGGGTCGGGCCGGAGCGCCGACCGGTCCCGGGCGAGATCTGCTAATGTCTTCCTGGCCTCGGGTCGGGAAACGGCCCGGCGCGGCGGCGGCGGTGACCGGCAATGACGTTGATCGGCAGTGACGGCTGCATGTGCTGACGGACGGCCGCTATGACTGCTGGGCGGATGGACGGACGGATGACGGGTGATCAGGGGTTTATTAATGAGTCGGAATGTGACGTGCTGCTCTTGCGACACGAATCGCAATCGGCTGCGTGTCGTCACCGAGTTTCGAATGGGATGCGTTACGGTGGCTGGTTGACGATTTCCCAGTAGGATGACGTGGGTGGTGCCCGGTTGGCCCCGTCTGTCTTTGTACGCGCCTGCCTGGTACCGGCCCGGTCGGTGCTTTCTTAATACGTTCCGCCTGGATTGGACCTGGCGCATAGAGACTGGTCACCGAGCAGGTAGCCTGCACGGGAAAGTGTCCTCTGATTCGGCGCATTTTTGCAGAGTTTCAAGGCTGGGGACACAGCTATCCAGCCTATCAGGGTAGCATGTGTTTTGCGGCAGGTATAGTGTGTACTAAACCAATTTTACAAAGCATAGACAACATTTGTTCGGCGTTTCCTGGCGGCTAGATTGTTGGCAGAGATATGTTGAATGTTTTGTCTATCTGGCTTTGAATCGCCGCTTTTCGGTGATTGATTGCCTGTCGGTCAAGGCTATTTGGGCGCCAAAGTCATTTTAAAGATAGAACTGAATCAATAGAGTTCCGGACAACATAGTTCTGAATTTTATCCTTCCCCACAAGCACTTGAGATGAAGGTCCCAAGTAACAGAAATATGAAAGTTTATGAAGAAATATAAGGGCTTATGGCTCAGCGCGGTCAGGAAATGTCTAGTGCAGTAGGCTTATATAAGCCTTCATAAACCACAAATAAATTGCGAATAAACCACAGCCTTATATTGGCATCTGTCTTGTCCCACTGCCTCCACCCCGTACCGGCTGACTCCGCGAGCTTGTTTCGTAACCCAACATCGGCGATGAAGCCGCGAACATTCGCATTCATGCTATGTTAAGCTATACAGATGGCCGTTGTTTTACATGGCATGAATGTGAACGTGCGTGGGCTGTCGACGCTCGCTGGCTGATGGAGCTGGCTCCGGTCCGCGGCGGGCCCCGTCACCCTACCTCCGCGCCTGTGACCTCAGATCAGGTCACATGATCCTCCGTGGCGTGGCGTCGGTCTCCTGTCCGGGCTGGCTGGGTGGATGTGACCTCAGATCAGGTCAACAGGATCACTCCGTGGCGTGGCGTCGGGCTCCTGGTCGGGCTGGCTGGGTGGATGTGACCTCAGATCAGGTCACAGGATCCTCCGTGGCGTGGCGTCGGTCTCCTGTCCTGGCTGGCTGGGTTGATGTGACCTCAGATCAGGTCACAGGATCCTCCGTGGCGTCGGTCTGCAGTCCTGGCTGGCTGGCTGGATGCCTGACGATCGTGACCTTTGCTCCCTGGACGCCGTGAGCGACCGCGCCGCTCTGCCGGAGGCTGCGCTACTCTGCCGGGCCGCTGCGGCGCGCATTATCTGCCGTAAATGACCGCCAAATAACCCGCAATTGGGCTGAGTGACGGTCCTAGGCCGCTGCTTCAGGGTGCCGTGGCTGGTGCTCCCCGCCTGTCGCCGGCGGCCCGCTGCCGCAGTGGATGGCACTCGCAGCAGGATGCGGCAGCGTGCAGGCATGATGCGGCCGTCGGCGGCTCTCTGGTGGCGACTAACGAGCCCTGCTCACGCGGAAGGGAGCTGCCCTGCTCCGATGTCCCGGCTCTCGAGAGCACAGACCGTAGGGAGCTTCCCAGAAACCGGCGGGGTAGGCCACCGGAGGAGACGTACAGCAAGGAGGTTTGCGGTACCGTGGAACAAAGTCGTTATGCAATGAGCCTGTTGTTTCCTCCACGTCAGACATTATTAACTGCAGCTGTTTGCAGATCAAACAAAAATAGAATCCTGTGGTGTTTTATTAGTCATGCTGCGATGTTGCTAAACATAGCCTTCCTTGCGGGCTTGGAGGCTCTGTGTGGGGGAAAGATGTCACGAAGTCTGCGCTGTCAATATATGTCCGTTGACACAGGTCTGAGACATTGCCGGCGGTTGAACCGGCATCAGAAGACCGTCAGAAGCCCACTGCAGGTCCGGCCGACGTCGGACCCCCGCGGCACCTGCTGCTGTACTGGCATCAGAAGCCCGCTGCCGGCTCGGCCGATGTCGGACCCCCGCGGCACCTGCTGCTGTACCGGCATCAGAAGCCCGCTGCAGAGCCGGCCGGCCGCCTCTCACGTCCGCGCCGATCACGTGACCTGCAGCTATCACATTAATGAACGGCCTCTGTAATGACGGGGCGGCGGTCGCCTGTAACGGGCCCGGCGGCTCAGCAGCGGCGCCCAGCCCCGCTGATCGCGACGCGGCCCTGCGCCGCCGGCCCGCCGCTGAGTGTCGTCCCCTCTCTGGTGACGCGCGCCGCCTTTTCAGCCGCCTGTGCGGGTCTGACAAACTGACTGGCTGGATGGCTGGGAGAGAGGAGAGACGCGTGGCGTGTCGTCCGTCCAACTGACATGACCGTCCCTGTCTCGACCAGGGTCGGTCCCAGCCGGGTCAGTCGGTCGGGGGCCGCGGCCCGATCCGACCGTGTCGTGGCCGCCCACTCCAGTTCAGGGCGTGTCCGCCCAGCGCTCGGCAGGGGCCTCCTGTGGGCGCCGCCCCGTCCGGCGGCATGACTGGCCTGATCCGGGCCGCCGCGGCCGGCAAGGCGCCGTCGGCCCAGCACCTGGCCCCGCCGCGGCCAGGAGAGAGAGACAGCACTCTGGCCAGATGATACAGCTCGCCCCGACGGACTGGCAGCCAGGTGCAATGGGGTCAACGACCGCTGCCGCTGACTGCCGCCGACCGTGCCGGCATCGCCGCGGGCGGACGCACAGCCTGCATCGACTCACAATGCACGGTGACGGCACAGCTTCCTCGGCAGACATCGGCTCCGCCTGGAGTGGGGCTACGTGCCGTCATCAGTGTACACGTCGGCCTCTCGTCCGATGAGCTAACTCACCCGTCCAGCTGGACTCTGAACTCGGCGCGTACGGAGAAGTGCGTGATTGAGTCGGTTTTCCCAGTGGAACGCCGTCTGTGGACCCGAACTGTGAGGACGGGACGGAGTGGCGACTGGCTGGACGGCTGGACGTCCGGCCACATGTGAGGCCGTGACGACGTGACGCCGGACCTGCTCCGCGATCCAACGACGACCACCAGCGCCCCCCGCGATCCAGCGACGGCCGCCGCCACCCTCTGTAACCCAGCGACGGCCGCCGCCACCCCAGCGACGGCCGCCGCCAACCCCCGCGGCTGTCCGGCCCGCCGCCGCCGCCTGACTGGCGTTGTGAAAGAGAGAAAGGTGACGTCGATCGCCGGGAGCGGTCGGGTCAGTGCTGAATCACTCTGCGCTGACGGCGCCGCCGTCTCCATGCACTGTCCCGCTTCCTGCAGGGTCTATCTGTCTGCCTACCCTGTTCGTCTCAGTCTGAGCCTGACAGCCTTCTGCTTCTCCGTCTGTGTTCTTCTCTCCCTGCCTGTCCGCTTTTCTGTCTCATCCTTGGTCTGTTTCACTCGCAACTGGTCTGTCTTGCCTTCCTATCTCACTTCTAACCCGTTTAACCCCCTGCCTTCCTGCCACCCTGTCTTATCTCTCTACTTGTCTGTTCCCCTGCCCATCTTTCTGTCTAACATCGCTGCTCACCTGCCTCCTATCTTTCCCCACTCGACGACTACCTGACTGCCCATTTTTCTGACTCTGACCGAAGCCAATTAGCGGACCCTGACCACCAAACTGGTCCCGTGTCTGACGTGGGTTCCGTTCAGGGCCATTGCAGATGATCCGTGACGTTTTTGGTGGCGGCATGTGTGTGCTGGGTGCGACAACCGGTGAGCTTAGCCACCTGGGTATGGCCCGCCATCTGTGACATCTTGTCGCCGGCTCGACCTTGTTCTCTGGCCATTGTTAAGCGTTCGTATATGGGCCGGATATCTTAACTGGTGACCGGAAGGAGTGCTTTAGTAGAGAAAGTCTCCGGTCCGAGACCGCCTTGCCGCGGTGCGTGGTTAGAGCTGCTAGCCGGTCCGGTGACCTATTGTTCGCGATGAGCCGTGACAATTGGTGGGCGGAAGGCTGTTATTGGCTTCACTGCGTGTGATGATGATAACGCCATTCTGGCACCTCGCCAGATACATACTCGGATGTCCCACCCATTGTCCTCGTCAGTCTCGTCACCACAGACGACACACGCCGCGCGACACTGCGTGTCCAGCCACCACCAGGACCGCAGAGACCACCAGCCCTGTATTGAGACCGCTGCGGTCCGCGTCACAACCCTCCACGGCCCACACCCAGTCTGCCACGGTCGCCCGGCGTGAAGGTCGCCGGATCCGCCCCGTGCCGCCTCGCGTCGCCGCGCGCCGTGAACGACTCGCGCGAGTCGCCCCCGACTCGCCCCCGACTCGCGCCGACTCGCCCGAACCACGGCCAAGTCACGATCGAGTCACGACTCGGTGGCGTGTGCGCGACGGCGGCTTCCGGCGCCGCTTTGTTGCCACCATGAGCACTGTGCCGGCGCCTGCTCTCAGCGACACGGTGCTGCGCCCGCTTCCGTACAGCGCCGGATGGCTCTGCTCTTTGTCGCTGGCTACCGGCGGGCCAGCGCACGCGGAGAGAGAAGCCAGTCGCGGAGCTTGTGACGCTGAGGTTGACTGAGCTGTGGCGCTGAGGTTGACTGAGCTGTGGCGCTGAGGTTGACTGAGCTGTGACCGCCTGAGGTGACTGGAGCTTGTGACGCCTGAGGTTGACTGACCTGTGACGCTGAGGTTGACCTTGACGTGAACGCGACGGTTGACTGACGCTGTGACCTGAGGTTGACTGACGCTGTGGACGCTGAGGGAGCTGAGCTGTGACCGCTGCGGTTGACTGACGCTGTGACGCTGATGGTTGACCTGAGCCTGTGACCGCTGGTTTGACTGAGCTGTGACGCTGACGGTCTTACTGAAGCGTGAACGCTTGACGGTTGACCTGAGCTGTGACGCTGACGGTTGACTGAGCTGTGGCGCTGAGTTGACTGACGCTGTGACCCGCTGAGTTGACTGAGCTGATGACGCTGACGGTTGACTGAGCTGTGGCGCTGACGGTTCTGACTGCACGCTGTGCCTGAGGTTTGACTGAGCTATGAGCGCTGAGGTTGACTGGAGCCTGTGACGCCTGAAGTTGAACTGAGCTGTGACCGCTGGAGGTTGACTGACGCTGTGACCGCTGAGGTTGACTGAGCTGGACCTGAGGTTGACTGAGCTGTGACGCTGAGGTTTGACTGAGCTGTGACGCCTGAGTGACTGAGCGTGACGCGAGGTTGACGAACTGTGCGCTGAGGTTGACGAGCACTGTACGCTGACGGTTGATGGCTGTGACGCCTGAGGTTGACTGAGCTGTGACGCGACGGTTTGACTGAGCTGTGGCGCTGAGGTTGACTGACGCTGTGACCTGACGGTTGAACCTGAGCTGTTGACCGCCCGAGGTTGACTGACGCTGTGACGCTGACGGTTGGACTGACGCTGTGCCGCTGAGGTTGACTGACTGTGGCGGCTGAGGTTACTGAGCTGTGACCGCTGATGTTGACTGAGCTGTGACGCTGAGGTTGACTGAGCTGTGGCGCTGAGGTTGACTGAGCTGTGGCCTGCGGCAGGTGATTTTGGAGAATAAAGCCAGGCTGCAGCATGTGACGCTGGCTGGTATAAGCCGGGGTCTCGCGGAGGTCCGTCCCTGATGCGGGCAGTTCCTGACGCCGGACGCTGTGGCGGGCAGAGCTGATAAGCACCACCATGCCGCCGCCTAGCGCCGAGCTGCCCTCCAGCGCCTCCGTCTAGCGTGTCCCTGGACGGCGAGTGGCGGGGAAGGACGGCTCTGAACGATTAATGGTGGTTCTGACTTATGATGTGCATTGTTCACGGCCGGTCAAACGGTGCCGGGCTCGACGGCGCCGCGGGGGGGGGGGCAGCGGGGCGGTTCCTAGGCGGGGCCCAGCGCTGTGGTGTACAGGTGCTGACAAGGCGCGCAGCTGGCCAGCGCTGGCAGAGTCCAGGCGAGGCGGGGCCGCAGTCACGGCAGGTGTCGGCTGGATGGCTCTGTTTACATCCGGTCGACAGGATGACCGCGCTGATCGTCTCCTGATCACGAGGTCACATGAACCGCGCTTTATGTGCCCTGATGCCATGTTCGGCAGCCGGCGATCGATTCGTGAGTGTGATTCGATCTGTGTCGTGATTCGATTCATGGCGCGCCGGCTGAGCGATGAACTGGCCCGACTCGTGCTACGGCGCGCCACGCCCACCGGGGCTCCCTGGCGATGGATATGATGTGCCCAGCGACCGAGCGGGCGCTGCCCTGCCACCGTCGACAGTGGGTGGTGGTGTCACGCCGCCACTACCGTACTCGGCCGACTGTGGCCTTGGAGTGGGGTTTGTTTGCGGTGACGACGACGCGCTGATGGCCGCAGCTTGCAACAAGGAGTCGCACTGGTCGGCGGGCTGGTGGATGGGTATGTGGGCGGGTGGGGTGGACCTGGACAGGGGCACTGAGTATTCAGCAGATGTCTTGCGACTCATGATTGCCTCAAAACCGATTTTGTGAATACGCAAGCTCATGGCCTATCTGTATAATGCACAGGTCAGGATCTTTATTATACACAGGCCCATGATCTGTATAATACACAGGTCCATGATCTTTATAATACACAGGACGATGACGGACTCGTTTAAACACAGCACACAGCTCTGTGGGTTTTCTCTTGCCAGTGGACGGTGCCTGCAAACAGCGCCATTCGACCCGGCCGCCTGTCGGGGTCGTGACCTCGCGCCATTAGCGGGGCTCCGTAACGACCCTGCGACGAGTGGTGCGGCCATAAACCCGCTATTTCGAACGTGCCGCCTCTCTGCCGCTGTCCGCCTCGCTGGAGGACAGTATCTTCTGAGTGCAAGTGTGCGGTGTGTGGTGCTGCGAATGGTGTGTGTTGCAGCGAATGGTGTGTGTTACAGCGAATGGTGTGTGCTGCTGCGAATGGTGTGTGCTGCAGCGAATGGTGTGTGCTGCTGCGAATGGTGTGTGCTGACGTTGACGTTCTCAACTAACGTGTGTGTTTGTCTGTGTGTGTTGCAGCCTCTCTCTCCGAGATGCAGGGCTCGGGCACGCCGTCACCACCGGAGCTGGGCGGCAGTGAGGATGGAGACGACGTGAGCCGGCCTAAATGTGAGTACCGCGTCCCAGCACTATACCTAGGCACAGAGTACCGCGCCCCACACTGCCACCCGGCTCTAATGAATACCGCGTCCCCACACTGCACCTCAACATGAGTACTGTATGCCCGTAGTGTACCCCTGTGCGAGTACTCAGAACCCCAATAACACACAGAGTCTGTCCCCACAATGCAGCACGCTACATAACACAGGCTGAACTGTCAAATTACGCATGCTAGAACAATGCGGAGGATGGCGATGTGTCACTACGGTGCCTCCCACCGCGTTCTGTGTCAGTAGAGCCACCTCTGTGTGTCTGCAGCCATGCATACAAACAGCGACTGCTCGGTGTGGCCACACAGACAGCGGGAAACATGCACGCCCGGACCGCATAGCTGTAGCCGTGCATGTTCCGATGATAACAGGCAGACATGTGCATTTATGCATGGGTTCCGGGCAGCCCATGTGTCCGGCCGCCGAGGCGATGTTGCCGGCAATCAGAGCGGACCATTGTTTCGACACTGCCGAACACCGCTGCCGGCGGCCCGAGAAAACTGATCGCTTTTTGCTGCTGGAACATATTGTCCTGCGAGATTGAAGGATGATTCAGCGCGCCGGGCGAGCGCGCAGCGCCTTCATATCTCGGGTATTTCCTGTAGGCGGCTGGCTGCGGGTGCCTCCACAGTACCAGAGCAGGCCTGGGGGGGGGGGGCACTTGAGCGGCGCTGACGACCGCAGCAGCTGCGGTCGGCTGTAGTGACCGCGGGGTCAGCAGGGATAGTGGCTCGTCCGGGGCCGGTCGGCGGTCGTACGTTCTCTTGCCAGTCTCCGACACTGACACTAGGCTGAGATGTGACGAGAGCGGCCACTCAGGGGCCGCTCAGGGGCCGCTGGTGACGTCATCTGGTCGGCGGTGACGTCATCAGGCCGGCTAAGGGCGATGGAGTAGGGAAGTGACGGCCGTCTTCCGGGACGTGGTGGTGTCTGTGGCACCGGTGCGTCGTGGGGGGAACGAGGTCACGGGGCAGTTCAACACACGGCTGCGGACTAGTGACAGCATCGCCGGCCAACTTTGGGGACACCAAGTCGATCTGTCTATTAGGCAGTGTCCTAGGATTGGGAATTTTGAGTTTAAAGCGACACCCTACCAGGAATAATATTCCACTCCTTTTGCTCAATTTGAAGGACCATTTTTCACTCTTTATCACTTTTCATATTATTTTTCAATTTTTTATTTTAATATGTGAAAAGCAAGAAAATGGGCAAAATTTTGTATTGATAACATGACGTGTAAATTCATGAAAAAGGCTCTTTTAGAGGTGTAATTTTCCACTCTTTTGCTGATTTTTAGTCGGAATTTTCCACTCTGCACCCTGGCTCTAAAGCAATCTTAGGACATTGCTATTAGGTGAATAGCCTGCTGTTGACCGATTTGGATCAGTACGTCAAAGCGGACACTTGACAGCGTCTTTCCTGCATGTTTCACTGCCGTACTGAACTCGTGGCTTAATAGCCACGCCCATTGTGGATGCCCTTCGAGGTAAATAGATAAATACATACATGCATACATATTGCATACATACATACATAAATATAAACGTGTCTGTCTGTGCGTACCTTATACAAGCGTACGATTGGTACGATGTCCAGTTTCTACGGACCAACATAAGCTGGCTGTCACTGTGTCGGAGACGGCGATTGCCACTGGCTGTCTTCACCAGCTCCGCCGCCGCCGCTGCTGCTGCGCTGCCACTGCTCATCAGTATTCCCAATATAGCGGCGGGCCGTCCGCTCAACTAATGCAATTTGCGCCTCGGTGCCATGCGGCCCTTCAGAGAAGAGAGGCCACTGGGACGTGTCCGCCCGGGGGATCGCCATGCGAGTGGCGCTGTCCGCCGGGGCGCTAGCGAAGCAGCGGTACGTGGTCAGTGATGTTCTGAAGGAGCGAATTCTCTCCTGGATACGGATAGCTTAAAATGTTCACATATATTGGCAGTGGAATCGGCCACTACTGAGTTCTGACCCGGATTCTGCAGCGGATTCTGCAGCGGATCCGTTCTCTTCGCGTGCAATGATTTATGTATTTAATTTCCATATCTGCTTGGTCTCGAATGACGGATTTCTACCATTCCGGCGCTGCGGAAAGTAATAGTATAATTTCGCTGGCTGAAAAGACAAACATATCACCTCTCCTAGCTTTCGGGCTTGCTGCTATGGCTGCGTTGAGGTCACAGCGCCTACCCACTCGGCTTCGCTTCACTCTGTATCCATGCCACTCGGTATCCGAGGCGGTATCCGAGGCGGTTCAGAGGCTGCAGCCACAGCAGGTTCAGAGGTGATGCCGCTGCAGCCAGTGACGGTGGGCGTTGACCTGCGCCGTGTGCCGGTGTGGGGCTCCTGGTCTCGGGCGCCGTCCCAGCAATCGATCGTCGCCGGCCCCCCCAGTCCGACTGAACTTGACATTGGCGTGCCGCCGCGGTCGACGCTCCGGCGCCGACGACCGACGACCGACGGCCGGGGGTCGGGGTCGGACATCGATGGCGTCTCGTCCGGAGACGGACGACATCAGCTGGCTATGACGTCACTGGTGACCCGGTCGGCGCGCGGCGCGCGGCTCGTGTCGGCCTGGTGTCGTCATCGGTCGCTGCTGATCGGGTCGGCTAGTCCGTGTCATGGGTGGCTGGTGTGTTCTGTCATGTCGGTCCGGCGCGGTGTCTGTTCCAGTCGTGCTTGGCAGTGCTGCCTGGCAGGACGGGCTGGCGTGCTCGCTGCTGGTACCGGTCACTCACTTGCCAGAAGCAGCCCCTGCCCCAGGATCTACCCGTTCTCAGGTCATTCCACTGGGCCGCCAGCTGATCTAATGAACTCATCCCGAGGTAATCGGAGCGATGTTACATTCTGAGGTGTCTCGGACCCGGCCCTGGACACTGCGTCACCTGCGTCGCTACAGCGCGTCGCTCGCCGCGTCTCCTGTTACCAATCACGCCCACGCCCAGTTTTTCTTCGTTCGGTATTGTTGACGGTTATCAGAACTGGAAACAAAATACCTCCGCCTTTGTACGCTTCGTTAGTTGAGTAAAGGTCCAGGAGTCGAAAATCGTCGCGCATGATGCGTGACTTCGGGATATCGATGGCTTGGGCTGTTTCTGGTTATTTGGTAATATCGTAATGCGGATTTTTCCAGGTGTCAGTCGATGATAAACTGGCAACTGACTATGACCTTTTTGATTTTGTAATGTCATGCATGACACAATATTATCTGCAGTGACGTCTGCTGACAGGTTCGTGTAGGACTTCGGTGTATTACATTTTATCTGATGGATGAGCCGTACGAAATCTGGTTCGAAACCATTTGTAATTGCCTTAGGCAATTCAGCGGCGGATCTAGGAGGGCATCAGGGCCATGGCCTGTAAAGCGTCTGAAATCGACCGAAAATTAATACATATTTCATGTTTGTAAATAAAATTAAGGAACTTTGCTTGCCATTGCTCGTTATAAATCCGTTTTTCCTTCACGATGAAGCGAAATCTGGAGTTCTTGAATTTATATCATACTTGGTTGGTTTTGATTGGCTCTAGGCTAAACTTTTGCTCGTTACGGATCCGTCGGTGACTGCCTTTGCCTTTGGATTGTGGAGGCCAGTTTTGGCTCATCCTCACCAATGTGGCCATAAAAGCCAGCAACTGATGATGGATGATAAGAGGCCACCTGGCAACCGGAGCCTGGCGGCCGCTGATAGCTCCACTTTCGTTTTATAACGATTAAGTTTTGACAATCGATCATCCATTAAAGGGATATTGCCATCTCGCGGGCCAATATTGAGTTTTGGGTGTGTATCGGCGTGTTGGATTTCACCTGCAAAATCCGGTTCCCGAAACTCCCCCATTATATCAAAAATTACATTTGCACCACTCAATGTGTGGCACACATTCGTGAAATTTGAGTCGCCTCAGCACTATTTAGAATCACTTCTTTGCAGACTATGATTTTATTTTAAATATTGCAAACTGAGCATCACCATTCCGTCAGTGCACTTAAAAGGCTCAAATGCATATGCAGTTAATTACATCGTCAACAACCTTAGCCTCTTTCTTAACAAAACATCAATAACGACTATGGCTCGACTTTGGGCCGTAGGAGATTTGTGACGTTATCTCATAACACAGATCGACATATGACAGTTGAGATTACAGTTACACAGATTACAGTGTGCGCCTGCACGCAATCACTGACCTTTGTGAGTCTCTGTGATGACGTCACAACTCAGAGTCTCTGTGTGGACGTCGGTGATTCTTTGTGGGCGTACCAAGCAATCGCCGCCCGTCACAGTCCCACAACCAAACCCACATCTCTGTCGGGCATTAATTGTCCGCTACAGCTGCATTGCCGGCGTCAGGTGTCGGCGCATTATTCTCCAGCGCCGCTCCGGTGTCAGTCGGCTGGTTGCTTGATCTCTCGTCTGCGTGGGTCGGGTCTTACCCACACACGCACGTCCACACACATCGGTTACATAATTATTGGTCGCACGGGCGAGTGTTTTTCAGGCGGGAGACGACCGTTTTGAGCAGCTAGAGTCACCTGGGAGACCAGAGGTCAACAGGACGATAACGCGACACGATGCTCCACGAAGGAACGGACGGTGGAGATGGCATTCAGAGCGCTGGAACGGTGCTCAACAAGTCGCCGGTCATGAAGCTGGTGCGGAAAGTTGTAGGAGGGATACGAATGCAGGACTACCAGGACTATGCTCTGTATTGCGAGGACTACGCTATATTGCAATGAATCGCCTCCGGCAATTGGGCTGTTAATGTGTAGGGAAAGTCGGGTGTCGGGGAAGCCGAATTGCCGGTGGCGAGATGTTGCAATATTGCTTAGTCCCTGCAATATAAAACATGGTACTGGTAGTCCTGAATTCCAATATCTGCAATAATTTGTCCGCACCAGCTTCATGACCGGCGACTTGTCGAGCACCGTACCTGCGCTCTGAATGCTATCTCCGCCGTCCCTTCCTTCGTGGAGCGTCGTGTCGCGTTATCGTCGTGTTGACCTCTTGGTCTCCCGGGAAACAAACAAACAAACAAACAAACGGGTGACTAGCTGCTCAAAACGGTCGTCTCCCGCCTGACCAACACTCGCCCGTGCGGCCAATAAGTTGCCGATGAGTGTGAACGTACGTGGGCGAGACCCGACCTTTTGCAGACGAGTTATCAGGCGACTGTGACTGTGAACATCGTGACGTCAACTGTGACACCGGAGCAGTGTCGCGGACAAGAAGTAATGCCCCGGGGCTGATTGTGGCTCGGCGGAGTGGCTGCGTGCCTGCTCGCCTGCTCGCCGGTGGTCACCGGGGCAGGAACTGCGGTCTATAGGTCGTGGTGTGCCGTACCCATTATTGGCGCCGCGGCACGAGCCGGCACGAGTGGCCACGGCTGGCGCCCACAAGGCCGTCACGGGCGCGCGAGCGTGGCCGCCGACACACCGCCCCGCGCAGCGCCGCGTAACCCGGGTGACGCAGTGTAACGCGGGGGAGGTTACACCGCGTAACCCGGGTGACGCAGTGTAACGCGGGGGGAGGTTACACCGCGTAACCCGGGTGACGCAGCGTAACGCCACGCAAGGTCACGGCTTTGGCTCCTGGCGTCGAGTCCTGGCGCCGAGTCCTGGCGTCCGAGTCCTGGCGCCGAGTGTCGAGTCTGTGGCGTCGAGTCCTGGCGCCGAGTCCTGGCTCCGAGTCCTGGCGTCGAGTCCCGGCGTCTGTGTCCTGCAGTTCTTTGATGCTACCATCGAGGTCGGCGTCATTTACATTTCAAGGTTTGATATTTCTGAGCGATGAGCCTCTGCAGCCAGGGCAACAGCTGGCGAAACTGCTCAAAATTTTCAATCTGGTGGCGATGTAGCAGCAGCTCTGTAATATTGATGCATCGGAGGTCAGTCGGCTGTAGGTCCCATTTCGTACCATTAGCCACGTGGTGGCTCTCTGGCGGGCTTAATTGGAAAATTGCGAGGCTTCCGTTTCGATCGGTGCTGGGAACCCCAGCCGGCAAACAGCGGACGAGCGTGACGGGCTTCACCAAGCTTCACCGAGCTTCACCGAGCTTCACCGAGCTTCATCGAGCTTCACCGAGCTAGCTGTCTGAATGCATTGCCAGCTCTGGAAGGCACGCGAGGGCCAGCGTCGGTTATGGTCTTAGGAAGACGGAGCGACGGAGAAGGAAGGCGGTGTTGTGCTCGCAGAGAGCGCCGGCTGGTATGTGATGGAAGAGACGCATAGTGAGGATATTGGCCGGCTGCTGTGGAGATTGGCTCAGCCCTGGCTGAGCTGAATGCAGAACAGTGACCTCCCAACATCATGGGTACTGCCTAATTAAAGCAGATGTGAGGATACTCTGTCGTCAGACTATATTCACTGCTACATCGCTATACTTGGTGACTATTTACTGCTGTAAACATCGCTACATGTGCTGCCTGATACCTATACGTAGTGTGAAGTTCACGCTTCTTAGCGCTCGTGGTGGTGTTTGTCATCCAAGTCGGGCGCCGAGCCTGTCCGGGGTCCGGTCAGTGGAAGCAGCCAGCGGAAGCGGGCTGGGCCGCTTCCGACGGGAAGTCCGTGACAGCGCCCGTCGTTCTCGAGCTTTGTCACGTGACCACGTCGCTGCCGCAGCGGCGATAGCCACCACAACACGACCGCTGCCGGCCCCGGCCACTATTTCCGTCCGTCCGTCCGTCCGTCCGTCCGTCCGTCCGTCCGTCCGTCTGCCATTCTGCCGTCCGCCTGTCCAGCCGTCCGGCCACACTTTTGGCCTGTGCGTCGTTTTCGACCTCGGACGCTGTTGACCGTGCTCCAACTTGTGAATCACCGTGGTGTGACAGTGCAGGTGTGTGCCGGCACCCACATCTGGCAGCAATTTGGCGCTGTTTCCGACACATGCGGCAGCTGACCCTGCGCTCAGGTCGCTCGGCCTGACAGAGGCGGCACTGCGGAGCACTTGGTCGTCATGACAACCGGCGGGGAGAGTTGGTTGTGTTGGGTTGTCATGGAGATTTCCGGAGAAGAGCTTGAGCCTGACGTAAACCTGAAGCCAGATGTAAAGGGATGATCCCTGCTGTTTGTTTTTGCTGTGTGCTGCTGCAGGACGGCTCAGCATCGGATCGCCCTTGTCGCCAACTCCCACGTGCCTTGATACACAGTGTAAGCCGGATCTGGCTCAAAACGGCCCCGATCGTGGCCAGATTTCCCGTAAAGATCTCAGCACCGCCTTACGGGGCGCGCGATAGCACTGAGGCGCTTTGCATGTAAGCAAACATTAAGTACATCAAGTTGGGCGGTGGCATTTTTACTGGCCGTTTAATGCGCCGTCGGCCACTGGCGCGGCGGGCCGCTCGCAAATAATCAAAGGCGGGTGCACGCGGCCGCTGACGTCACCAGGCGGGACCGTCTCGTGCAGTGGGGGCCGTGAGGCGACGTGTCGTGGCCAACTAGCCCTAAATCAAATGGATCGACCCCACACGCGGCTACGGCAGCAGCGGTGGCGGTGGTGGCATCGATGCTGGTGATAGCGATGGTGGTGGCGGTGGCCGAGGTGCTGGCGATGGCGACGATGGTGGCGGCGGCGGCGATGGCGACGATGGTGGCGGTGGCTGCCCAGTGGCCAGGTTACCTGCAGCCAGACGGCGTCTGCCGCGACAATAAAACCTGGAGCGGTGCGGCCGGCCGGCGACCCCGACTGATGGCGTTTTATACCGGCGCCGTCTAATGGACCTCGACCGGTGGAGAGCCGGGACAGAGGAGCTGATTATGGCCGGCGGCCGGACACAGAGGCGGCACGGCCAACACACGCCCTCTCTCGACATAACGGGGCCGGATTGGTGTCAACATTGGGGATGAGTGTTCAGGAGATCAACTGGACAACGTGTAATATGATCGGCCTTGAGATGGTTAGGTATTCGCACTTGGAATAGACTCCTACAACGGTCTTAGCGGAGGCTTTGCGCCGGTTTTAAGTGCACTCAAGCTGGCCAATGTTTTCTATATTCCAGTAACGGGTCAGGTATTCTACGGCTTATACAGGCTTATACAGCACCAAGTACGTTATTCCATGGTGCCTGAAAGCCGTATTTGTAGACGTAGTCGCCTCACTGATCGCTATGATATCGCCGCTGTGTCGACCTTGTCCGCAAGGCCTTGCGGTGCCTTTGTATCAATATCTAGTACAATAAGCCTCATTATCTGGCTTTGTTAGTGACCGGCCAGAGTAAGTCGGACTCTGGGCTTCCACCGCGCTTCGACCGGTGCTCTGTCCGCCTATCCCCGTCAATCAGCCGCCCGGGTGACACATACCCGGCGACCTCGCGACCGATGACCTTTCGGGGTCACAGCGCCGTGCCCGACTGAGCCGCCGCCGCCGCCGCCGCTGCTGCTGCCGCTCCGCCGCTGCCGCCGCCGCCGCCCCACCGGATAGTTTAATCTGGCTGTGCGCCGCAGTCAATCGGCTGCGATGGGTGCTTCCTGCCTGTTCGGGGTTGCCAAGACGTGTCCCGGGAGCCGCCAGTGCCGCCAGTTCCGCCAGTTCCGCCGCCGCCGCCAGTTCCGCCGCCGCCGCCGCCGCCGCCACCGCCGCCGCCGACGGGAGCGATGGGTCGCCACCGCCCGCCGCGGGCGCTGCTGGACGTCATCGCGCGCTCGCTGCCAGGTAAAGTTGACTGGCGCTGACGTCGGCTGCCGCTGGTGACGTCAGAGCGCGCCGCCGGCGGTCGGCACACAGACCGAGCCGCTGGATTTAGGCCCCGGTCGATCGGGTGTCCTCGGGGGTCGCGGTGATACGTGGATTCAGCGGGGCCCCTGCTCCAGCCGGGGTGGGGGGGACCCCGGCTGGTTGTATTTTGTGTATTTTATTTTTGTGTATATTGTGTATTTTGGCTTTGCTTCTTTCCGGCAATGACAAGGTGCGTAGTTGTGGTTTGCGTTGGGGGCTACCGCGCCGCATTGTGCTCGTAGTAGCGTGATGGTGCGGTGTTTTGCGGTGCGGCGAGCTGCTCTGTAGTGAGGGGCACAGGCCCAGTTTGCTGTGGTTGGCAGTGTTCTGAGGGTAGTGGCTCCGGCGGCCACTATGGCATCTCCGGCTGGCCGGGTCGGCCCGCCGTGACATTTAACGGAGCCGCGGTATGCATTCACGCTGTCCATGTCGGTGTCACGGAACTGCTCCTGCCAGACATCCCGGGGGCGCCGTTTGAGAGAGAGAGGTCATTTCGCGAGCAGCCCTATGTTCTGCTCTGATCTTGATCTTGACGGACGTGTTGTTGGCTGGGCAGTGGGCACCTGCGGCCTGCAGTTTGTGGAATCGGGCGCACCTCTGCCGCCGCTGGTACACATTCCCCGGCGATCACGTGCGCCCTCTCTCTCCTGTGATCTCGCGGCTGGCTCGGGCGCCGGCTACAAGATTACACTACCTCCTGCTGGGAGAGCGCCTTGAGAGGCTGCGGCCGGGCCTGACGGCCCTGGGCCGACCCTGCCGGCCGGCCGGTCCCCGCCCCAGCCGTCACTGTCGCTGTCGCGCCCCTGCTGTCCGGAACCCATCAGTGTTTGCTGTTTACATCTGGACAGCTGCCGGCAAACGAGCCGAACCCCTGCACACGGTCCACACGCGGCCGGCGGCGCACACACGCGCGTGCGTAAATACACAGAGCGACTCGCAGCGTACACACACACGCACACACACGCACACGGACACACAGAGCGCGCCGTGTCCCTTCGCGTCTCGCCCGCGTCGCGTCTCGTTTGGTCGGGTGCAGGGCCTGGCAGGGCAAGGTGCGGACGGCTGTGTAGGCAGGCTGGTCTTCTCCTCCGGGTGCGGGGCTGCGCGCGGCCGGGCGGTGGGCAGCGGGGCGGGGCAGCCCATTACCCAGGTATGTCGGAGCCGCTCGGTCCTTTGTGTCGTCGGTCGGCCCGGCCCGCCGGGGCCGCCGTCGGCACTGCGCGGCGGCGTCTGTACAGCGAGAGCAGTGGGGCGGACGGTCACCGCCGCCGGTGACGCTGCTGGTGATGGTGACGGAGACGGGCGCAGATGACGTGGGCGTCACCGCGGGTGATGAGGGGAAATGCCGGCAGCGGCAGTGGTGGTAGTGGCGGCGCCGCCAGGCAGGTGATGTGATTTAAACCAAGCGGACGTCGTGTATTTAGAGCGTCCCACTGCGTTTGGAGCTTAGCCTCCGTACCTTACAGGACAGTACAAAGCAGCGATGTATTACCTAGACGGGCATGAAGGGAGAGTGGGATAGAAACCCTGGGCCGAGCTGCCTGGCCGGGGACTGGGTCGAGGCGGGCCCCGGCGGAGGGGCGGCGTGGCATGTTTTGGGCGCAGTACTCTGATCGATCTGCGAGCGCTGAGGGTCAACCCACCATGCCACCGCCTCCGCCTTCCAAATTATATCCCCGTCTGTTTGGTGGGGATGCACGAGGTACTGGTGCAGTGATCTGGCTCAGATTGGCGGAATGAGTTTCGTGTGGACTGGCAGAGGATATGGTTGTTTTGTACTCGTGTTTTCCTGTTTAAAATCAGTGCTTCCAAGAAGAAGACATCAAACGTACGATCTCGGTGAGAGGCAAATTGAAGACTTGGAAATCATTACCATACGTCGTGCTTCATTCCACATTCAAGTGTATGCAAATCAAATACGTTTTAACGTATATGGTTCTTGCGTAAGTTTCAACTTTCGATGATGTAATCGAATTACAAAATCATGCCTCTGAAACTTTGCCCAACCGATTTTTAGTCAATCGTTTGAAACATGTTAAAACAAAATCGGGATGATGTAAAAATATTATGTTGACGTTGTTTCCCAACCACCGCCATCAACACTGGACATGTAATGATGATTAATGACGGTGTTCCGCTGGATCCATCAGCATTGTATCCTGTTTGGTTAATGCTTTTGGTGTGGAGTGGATTGGGAGAGACTGCCTGTCATCCTCATTGTACTCGGTGTACTGAAGCTGGGACACATTAGGCTAATTTCCCACAGGCTTATCTCCAGGCAAGTCCTGAAAGCAGAATCAGAACTACTAATTCAACACAACGACTATTTCTGTTATAAAAGTGAAACTTGCTAACATTGAAGCACTTATACTAAACCCACTTATTTAACATGCGCTAATGGCGTGACCACAAACCTCCGTAGTTAAGTCGATAGTTGCTNGGTGACGCTGCTGGTGATGGTGACGGAGACGGGCGCAGATGACGTGGGCGTCACCGCGGGTGATGAGGGGAAATGCCGGCAGCGGCAGTGGTGGTAGTGGCGGCGCCGCCAGGCAGGTGATGTGATTTAAACCAAGCGACGTCGTGTATTTAGAGCGTCCCACTGCGTTTGGAGCTTAGCCTCCGTACCTTACAGGACAGTACAAAGCAGCGATGTATTACCTAGACGGGCATGAAGGGAGAGTGGGATAGAAACCCTGGGCCGAGCTGCCTGGCCGGGGACTGGGTCGAGGCGGGCCCCGGCGGAGGGGCGGCGTGGCATGTTTTGGGCGCAGTACTCTGATCGATCTGCGAGCGCTGAGGGTCAACCCACCATGCCACCGCCTCCGCCTTCCAAATTATATCCCCGTCTGTTTGGTGGGGATGCACGAGGTACTGGTGCAGTGATCTGGCTCAGATTGGCGGAATGAGTTTCGTGTGGACTGGCAGAGGATATGGTTGTTTTGTACTCGTGTTTTCCTGTTTAAAATCAGTGCTTCCAAGAAGAAGACATCAAACGTACGATCTCGGTGAGAGGCAAATTGAAGACTTGGAAATCATTACCATACGTCGTGCTTCATTCCACATTCAAGTGTATGCAAATCAAATACGTTTTAACGTATATGGTTCTTGCGTAAGTTTCAACTTTCGATGATGTAATCGAATTACAAAATCATGCCTCTGAAACTTTGCCCAACCGATTTTTAGTCAATCGTTTGAAACATGTTAAAACAAAATCGGGATGATGTAAAAATATTATGTTGACGTTGTTTCCCAACCACCGCCATCAACACTGGACATGTAATGATGATTAATGACGGTGTTCCGCTGGATCCATCAGCATTGTATCCTGTTTGGTTAATGCTTTTGGTGTGGAGTGGATTGGGAGAGACTGCCTGTCATCCTCATTGTACTCGGTGTACTGAAGCTGGGACACATTAGGCTAATTTCCCACAGGCTTATCTCCAGGCAAGTCCTGAAAGCAGAATCAGAACTACTAATTCAACACAACGACTATTTCTGTTATAAAAGTGAAACTTGCTAACATTGAAGCACTTATACTAAACCCACTATTACTAAACATGACGCTTAAATGCGTGAACCATAACCTCACGTATCGCCATGGCTTCTCCCACGCTATGCTGACCCTATTGGCTGCGGCTCGACTCTCCCTCCTGTTCCCTCTCTCACGCCCCTTACGCCACCCCTTCCACCTCCGCCCTCCAACACGGGTGACGCTGGGTCCGTCGCGGCGTACGTCTTGCCGCGGGCCAGAATGCATTATCTGCTTACGATAACTTAACTATTCCACACACAACGACTATTTCGTGTTAATAACGTGAAACTTGTCTAACATTGAAACTTATACTAAACCCACTTATTTAACATGCGCTAATGGCGTGACCACAAACCTCCGTAGTTAAGTCGATAGTTGCTCATGACGCTGCCCGTCGTCAAGCTCTTGGTCTCGATATAGCTGTGGCAGCCGGCTCGCCGCGCAGTGGACAGTGACCGAGCTGCTGTCACTGCCCCCCCCCATCCCCTCCCCACCGACGTCAGAATTGTCGGAACGTCGCGCCGTGAGCACTGGGCCGCCCCATCGAGGCCACTATCGGTACGAGCTGCCGCTGATCGAGGCCACTATCGGCACGGCCTGGCGGTGATCGCTTGACTCGGGCTATCGCGGCCAGAGTGGCCACTTGTCAGCCGCAGCCAGGATGACCGAATAAATAAACAGCGGCTGACCATCGCCAGGCGCGGCGTCAGGGGGTGTTCGAGAGAGGTGAGCACAACGCCAGCTCACAGCTCACAGCCAGCTCCTGTCGTGGCGTGGTGACCGGTGTGGTCAGTGTTTTCCCGCATTGGTGGTTAATGTAGGGGCTGAGTTGTTGCAGCCTGTGGGCGGTATACAGCGGCAGGGTCGCCGTTTGTGAGGTCATGGGCGGACCCACCGTCTCTGGACACGCCTTTGCGGATGTCTGGCGCTCCTGCTGTCGCCTGTCCGTCGCTCCTGCTGTCGTCTGTCCGTCGTCAGCACCCAGCTGTGAGTGGCAGACGGGGCCGTCCGGACACACCCTGCCCTGACCCCCCTGACCCCTCCCTCCCCCTCCCCGTGGCGGCTCACAGTGACCGGCGGCGTAGTTTGGCTGCTGCTGCTGCTGGCCACCTCAGGCCGGGCTGGAGCTTCCAATGTCTTCTCCGCCGGTGGCGTCGTTTGGCTGCTGCTGCTGCTGGCCACCGCAGGCCGGGCTGGAGCTTCCAATGTCGTCTCCGCCGACGGCGTAGTTTGGCTGCTGCTGCTGGCCGCCGCAGGGTCGGCTGAGGCTTCCAATGTCGTCTCCGCCGGCGGCCGATATTGAAGACGATGGTCAATAGCAGTGCTGCAGTCCCCGCTGCTTTGATAAGGCGACCTTTCATCAGCGACCGGCCGGAGGTGATTCTGCAACCCTGGCGTGTAAAGGTGTTCGCGCTGATGAAGTCCTGTAACTCTTTAAGACGTCAGACACTATTGAGGCGAAGCTGATTAGGCGGACAATAATGCGCAGAAAAACTGCCAGACGGCGGTATTGAGCGCTGATGTGTATATGCGGACTCAGCTTAGGCTGGGATGCGCCAGATCAATCAATACCTGTCACAGTTCAGAATCCCGGGCTGCAGCAATCGCAGACGGGGAGCACGGCAGGAATGGCTGTGTGGCTGGGATACGATCTGTTACTGGAGCAGCTCTGACTCCAGTATCGGACCGTGTCGTGACATGTTGTCAGCGGAGAGGTGACAACCCGACACCACGATACCTGCCGTCTGCCCCGGAGGCTACCCGGCTCGGCACCTGGACCCTCTGCCTGACGTCAGTCGTCAGTCACCAACCTTTAGTCATCACCAATCTGCCGTCACCAATCTGCCGTCACCAATCTGGCCTGAGTCACGTTGGGCCGGTAATCCGCCGCCGTCCACCTGCCTGGCCGATAGCGTGGTCGACACTGAGTGCTTTGTCTCCGTTCAGCGACATGAAATCCCTCTAGCCGGGCGCGTTTTTCCGCCCTGGCGATCGGCGCAAGTGCGCTGCCGATGACAGGAGATAACACGCACGCCGCTGCTGCGTGATCCGACGCGACTTAACGCGACGCAGGGTGTGCCTCTTCGCTGAGCTGCGGCCGCGACGCCTGCGGGACTGAGTGTCCTCTCTGGTCGGTGAGATGGACACTCATTCAACCTGCTAGTCGGGTGAGTCGCCAGTGGCCTGCATCCCTCTCTTATCTCTGTCACCCCGCTGGGTTGGGTCTGTCGCAGGTTGACGAATGGTGGACGCCGTGCGGCACAAGGCGCCAGCGCGGCGTCAAGTGCTCTCTGACCCTCGGACCCGCTCGCGACCGCCATCCGACCTGACCGACCGATTTCCGACCGAACCGCGCCGATCCTTGTTATGCCGACTTCTGATTTCCGTTGACCGAACCGACCGGTCCGAGCCGACGCTGATCCGATCCCGATCCGTACCGACGACCGGAAGCCGACCTGTACCCTTGGACCGACCGGACCGACCGACCGACCCGACCGAGCCGGGACCGCTCGACCTGGGCCGCCCGAACCTCGAATCCCGCTTCCGAACCTGACCGACCTGACCGACCGACCGATTCGATCCGAACCGACGACCGGACCGACCGACCGACCGCTGTTCCGTACCTGACCGACCGACCGACCGACCGACCGACCGACCGACCGACCGACCGACCGACCGACCGACCGACCGACCGACCGCCCGCCCGCCCGCCCGCCCGCCCGCCCGCCCGCCCGCCCGAGCTCCGGGCGGCGTTGCGGTGCGGCCGAGCGGTGCGTTACGGTGAAGATCGGGGTAATTAATCTGGCCGATCGTCTCGGAGAGTCGTCTGTCTCCCGCCGGCGACGGAGCCGCTCGATGGCGACCGATCGTCCCGCGTCGCCTCGCCTCGCCGCTCCTCGGGCCCGGCGGAACCCTGTCGAGAGCCGCAGCACCCCGCAGGAGCCCACGAGAACCCGCTGAGGCTCTGCTGCGGCCCGGCGAGACCCGGCGAGACCCGCGCACCCCTGTCGCGACGCCCATTATCGAGTACAAACTGCTGCTGGCGCGGCGGCGCGGCGGCGGGGCGACGGGGCACCTGTACCGCCGTCTGGTCCGCCCGCACTTGGCCGGGCCGGGGCGGCTGGCGGCGGCTCTGCTGTGCTCACTCCACCACTAATGGCCAACATTACCTGGCCGGCCGGCGCCGGCGGCCGCGTCCGGCTCCCGTGCGCCGCCCTCAAACAGGACGCGATACCATCTCAGAGGGCTGCCGGCGGAGACGGGACGTCTGGCTGCTCCGCTCTGCTCCGGCTGGCCAGCCCGCGGCGGCGGTGGCGTGGTGGTGATGCTGGCCGTGTGGAGGGAGATGGAGCCGGGCCGCTGCTGCCGGCTCCGCTGCTGGCGCTCGCCACTTGTCTCAGCTTGTCTGAGCACCGGCGACCCTTGACCGCTGATTGTTGTTCAGTCCGGTGGCCGCGGCCGCCACCGCACTGGGTCCATCGCGTCATATCATCAATACCGATCATAACCCGTTCCACGCGACCTAAAGCGCGCTCGCCTGTCGCCCCGCGCGTTGCCGGTCCGTGGGTCGAGGCTCCGAGCTCGAGCCGTCAGTAGGTGGTCCGGCGGCGGGTATTTTTACTCGAGTCGAGGCGCGGCCGGCGGCCCGTGGCCCGGCAGGGCGGCTGGGAGGCTGGGAGACGTGAATCAGGCGGCTGGTGTGCGCGATACGTCCGGCCGTGAGCGGCGCGTCTGGCGCCGCGGCGCTGTTATCTTGTCTCCAGCGCGAGCGGCGTGGCCGGACGGGCCGGACGCCCAGCGGGTCACGGCCGAGCGGCGCTATCAAGCTGGTGCCAGGGCGGTACCAGGATGGTTCGGTGGCACCAGGATGGTACTAGGATGATACAGCGGTGGTTGTGTCAGCCTCGGACGTCTGCTGTCAGGCCGGGATGGGTTGTGTCAAACAATGTCCGCTCGAGTGTCGAGATACGCGTCGCTGTGTGTCAAACAGCCAGACGCGCGCCACGCAGGTGCGCGTGTGGTGGTTGGCAGCGGCGACTATCGATCGTCGGAGTCGGCGTGTCGATACGTTTTGGCCGTCCACCGCTGGCGGGCGGCTCTGACGTACCCAGCGTCGGCGGCAGCGGCGGCGGTGACGATGACGGTGGCGGCGGCGGCGGCGGTGACGGCGGCGGCGGCGGCAGCGGCGGTGGTGACGATGACGGCAGCGGCGGTGACGGTGGCGGTGACGGCGACGGTGGCGGCGGCGGTGACGGCGGCGATGACGGCGGCCGTGAACAAGTGTGCATCGCGTAATCCGGCTCACAATGAGAGCACCTGGCGAGACGGAGCGGGCCGGGCTGCTTTGTTGTGTCAGCTGTGGCGGGCGTGCCGTCGCCGTGTCAGGTGCACTGACACCGGCCCGTGCTGGCTCGCGTCGGACCGCAGACCCACACGCTCATCTGCTGGCCAGCCGCAGCCTCCGCCACAGCCTCCGCCGCGGGCCGCCCGTGACCACTCAGCCGGCCACTAATTGGGAACCTGTTCTACGCTCGGTGCGTGCCGGCCCGCCCATGAGATCGGCGGTCGAAGTGGTCGGGCGGTCGGCCGGGGTCGGCGGTCGGTCGGCGGTCGTCGCTCGGCCGGCCGATTCGGGTGGCCGTTCCGATGGTGCGATAGGCGAGCGGGGGATATGTACCTGAGACAGCAATCGGGCCACTTTGTTACCAGGTCTAAGTATGCGACCCTGCGTCTGTGTGGTTACTCTGGCCGTCCTTTCGTTTTCAGTCTCGGCGGATGCTGGCTGGGGCTGTGTGCTGCCTGGGGTGTGTAACTGTATGCTTGTCGTGACTTTGTGCTGTGTGCTGTCTTGCTTGTGCGTGTCCCTGGCATAGCCAGTTTTTTGCCGGGCTCACGGCTGATCTGTGGGCGGCTGCAGTGGCTGTCTGGACGGGTTCAGTGGCTGGCTGGCTGGCGTCTGGCTGTTGGCTGCGGCCCGTGCCGCCACTGATTGTCTGGCGTTAGCGGGCGCCTCGGGGCGGCGGCGGCGGCGGCGGCAGGACGGACGGGCGCGATAGTAGCGGCAGATAACAGCGGCTGGCCGGCTACCGGCGGAGGTGGGGCCGCCGGCGGATCCGCCCAGCTCGGCGGCGGCGGGGACCACTGACTTTGGAAGGGGTGCAGAGGAGATCGGTGGTGCCGGCCTGCCCCAGGCCCTGCTCTGAGCTGGAGATAGGACCGCTGGAGATAGGATAGGACTGCTGAGCTGAGCTGACCGCTGAGCTGGAGATAGGACCGCCGCGCCAGCGCTGGGATTTCGCCGCCGGCGAGACAGCTCTGACGTTTGAGTGTGGGCGCGATCCGGTGCGATCCACTGGGACGGTGGGACCCCGATGTCTGATTCGAGACCTGGCGACCAGGAAGTGACTGGAATTTCGAAGTGGCAGTCTCGGCTGGAATTGAAAAGTCTCCGGCTTAACTTGACACCGAGCCAATATTCATGAGCTGGCGACCCGACGGTGACTGGATTATGTAATCGATGCAGCCAGTGATGACGCACTGCCGGGCTCGGCCGCGGCCGGGTGACGTCATCAGAGTCCCCTGGGTGCCCCAGTCTGATCTGGGAGGTCTCCGCTCCGTAGAGAGCCGGACACCGTCTGAATATTTCCCAGTGCTCTGCTGAACTCACAGTGATAGGCGCTGCTCTGCCAAGTTTTCTCGAACCCAAGGTCTCGATATGCATAGTATGCTGCTTTGTCTTGTCGAGCGATGGTCAATGTTCTTGCCAGGCGTGCTCTGCCGGTGAAACCCCGCCAAACAATAACAAAACAATATCTCCGATAATAAGCATTACGACAGGAATCACGCTGTTTTGGGTTACCTGCTGCCCGATCATTCGGGGCTTGTCCTGCCTCGGTTCTTCGCCTACAAATAAACCATCCTCCCATAGCTGTGTCCGATATTTGGGTTACCTGCTGCCCGATCATTCGGGGCTTGTCCTGCCTCGGCTCTTCGCCTACAAATCAACCATACCTTCGCCCTTAGGACTTTGTCCGATACGGCAGCAGCTGTGTGGCCACCATCAGGCTCAATGCCAGAGAGTTTCGCGCCCCGTCGCAACCAGACTAGCCGGGTGCAGCTGTCTACCGCCGCCGCCGCCGCCGCCGCCTTCACATCCGTGATTGGCGGTTTCCGGCTGTTGAGCATGCAGTGACAACCGCCGGCGCCGTGTCGATGTCCGATAGAGGCCGCCGGCAGCCGCCCAGGCCGGGGTCGGTGGTGCCGCAGGGACCAGGGTCTGGTCCGCTGCAGGGTCTGGGCGTCTGCGGGGACCGAAGTCTGGTCTGTCGGCTGTGGGGACGGGAACGTGATGTGCCACAGAACTGTGGTGGGAGTCTTGGGCGAATGTCTGGGGTGAAACTCCTGACCAGCATCCACTGCGGGATGGTGGAGGAAGATGTGCTTTTAGCCCCCCCCGGCCCCCCCCACACAATCGCAATTACACAGTACACACGCATGCCGCAGTCCATACGAAGCCTGCTGCCGGGACCCGCAGCTGAGGACGTCGTCTCAGGCGGTGGCTGGCCAGCGCTGGGCTGTGGTGGCGTCTGATGAGTTAGATTGGCGCTGACGTGGCTAGGCAGACCGGGCACGCTCCGTTCTTCTGAGTCGCGACAGGAGAGTGCTGCGTCTGATTTGGTGGACCA
Source organism: Semibalanus balanoides (assembly GCA_014673585.1). NCBI lineage: Eukaryota > Metazoa > Arthropoda > Thecostraca > Balanomorpha > Balanidae > Semibalanus > Semibalanus balanoides. The sequence goes on from VOPJ01005895.1 coordinate 70,198, forward strand.
CAGCAGAGCTGAGCCTGGGAACAACTGCAGGCTCCAGACTGGCCACTGCCGTGTCTGCGGTGTCGGGGAGAGAGAGAGAGACAGAGACAGAGACAGAGACAGAGACAGAGACAGAGACAGAGACAGAGACAGAGACAGAGACAGAGACAGAGAGAGAACTCGGCCTGGCGGCCAGCTGGTGGTCCGACCGTCCACAGCCGGACCTCGGCCACTGGTCACCACTCGCCCCACTGTAGCCATGATGACATCAGCTTGTGTCGGCTGCGGCTGGTGCTGAGTGGTGACTCAAGCGTGTCAAGTTTACGCTGCCTGCCTGCCTGGTCCAGGCTGTTGGGCGTGTGCGGCTTGGACCGCAAGTGATCCTATCGAACTCGCCCGCCTCCGGGGCAGGAGCGGCCGCCCCCTCACGCCAGCGAGCGAATCCGCACGCTGCGAATAGCCCCTGTCTCTCATTTTGGCTCCGGTTGTCGTGATTGCGCGATGTGAGCTGTCTTGATGGCTCGGACGGACGGTGAGTGTGGGAACGCACTGCGCCATGAAGCAGGTGCAGCGGTAAGTGGTGAACGGGACGGCATAAATTATATTATCGGGATTTGGGTGTCTTTGTTGTTTTTATGTTACATTTTACAGGAACCGCTGACATCGGTTATTACATATACGTGTCATTGCACGTTTGGTGTGATTGTGTCGTGGCAAAGCCGTGCAAAACTTACGTTGATTTACAATGGTAAGTGTGATTCTAATCAGGTTCGTTGGAAGTTGGAACATGCTGAATAAGGCACGCCATGACACTTATCAGTGTCTTCACTCCCACGCCACCCCGCCGCGAAATTGATTTAGTGTGTACGACCACATGAGGCACCGCCACTGTACGCTTGAGCCATCGTTACCGGGCGGGTTTTTAGATCTCCAACTGCTCTGTGTTTGCCGAGGCGTCTGCAATAATGCCGCGATATGCGTCCGAGGCGGATATCGCAGGTCGTCCAACGGGTCCGGGGCACTTTTCGAGCGGCCCGGCCGGCCGCCTGATACGGGACTAATCGCGCTACAAGGCCGTGACTTCATAGTTCTGAGTACTGCCCGTGTCTGTAAACATCTGGTCCCTGGTGGCTGTCAGGCTGCAGACGGTGGGTGGAGGACCGGTACCTCGCACCCGATCAATTTTGTGGCGCCCAGTGGCCTTGCTGAACTATTCAGGCAGCGAAGGTATGATCGTGTGGTTGCCATGTAAGTCTTCCGCGAAGTTATGTGCGCGGCGCTGGCCCTCCGTGCGGTGGTCAGCGACTTTCCCGGACATATAACCTGTGGAGAGTAGACCGGGATTCCCGGCCGGGCAGCGGGCTGTGCGGCCCGTGTGTCGCGTTTGTGTCGCGTTTGTATCGGATTTGTGTCGCGTTTTGGCAGCGACAGAGGCGCCGACCGGGGGTGAATCTGTCCGGTGCGGCTCCCTACAAATAACCTCAGACAGCGCACGACACAAACAGCTCGGCAGGGGGCACCGATCCTTTCCCGACCCGAGACATTCGTAATCCTGTCCTCCGCCTTGTTCTTTCGAGTAGAAATCCCCCGCCGGGCGGGCCCTTTCTTCCCGGAGCGCCTCGCTCCGACCCCGCTTTCGTCCGACCCCAACCCATCTCGGCCCCACTCTTCCGCGCTCCTCCCTCCCCGCTCCGACTTTTGCCATGGCTCAGCGTGACGGGCCGTTTAAGCACGGCTTCATTACTCCAGCATTGTTCGCCTGCACCTGCTGCTGCCGCCGTCGCCTCGCGAGGCCGTCACCCGCCGCCGGCGGCTCCCGGCCGGTGAATTTTCAGTTGCTCCACCAACGGCCGCCGCCGCGCCGCGTTTGAATCACGCACACCGGAAACCGTGGCGGCCGCGGGCCTTTAATGCTCGGCTGGCGCTGGACTCCTTGACTGGCTGGCGGTCGTCACGGCCGTGCTGCCGCCCGATGACGGTTGGTGTCGGTGGGCGGCGCGCCGTGAGATGCGGGCGGGTTTCGGGGCGGAGCGGGGCCGGCCGCGGGGTCGGTGGCCGGTGACGGAGGTGGACAGTAGCAGGGGAGGCAGGGGCTGACTGGTCCCTGACCCAGATGCAGTGAGGGGGACTCTGCGGGGTGTGTTGACACACGCCACGACTGGTGACGAAGTGCCGGACAGCGGGAGGGAGGGCTCTCGGAGACGATGTTTCCAGCGAACCCCCGACCTTCCTTCGCCTGTCTCCGCTCTGTCGTCTGTCTGTCGATGCTCGGTAGCCCCGCAGTCCTCGGCGGACCCCTCTGTCATCGGCAGCTCCCTCCGTCATCGGCGTCTCCGCTCCTCTGTCCTGGGAGCGAGGTGGCTTCGTCTCTGTCCTCGGAGGCTCCTTCCCTCTGTCCTCGGCTCCTTCTCTCTGTCCTCGGCTGCTCCTTCCCTCTGTCCTCGGCTGCTCCTTCCCTCTTTCCTCGGCTGCTCCTTCCCTCTGTCCTCGGCTCCTTCTCTCTGTCCTCGGCTCCATTAATCTGTCCTCAGAGGCTTCTTCCCACTTTCCTCGGCTGCTCCTTCCCTCTGTCCTCGGCTGCTCCTTCCCTCTGTCCTCGGAGGCTCCATTCCTCTGTCCTCGGAGGCTACATTTCTCTGTCCTCGGAGGCTACATTTCTCTCTGTCCTCGGCTGCTCCTTCCCTCTGTCCTCGGCTGCTCCTTCCCTCTGTCCTCGGAGGCTCCATTTCTCTGTCCTGCCGAGCGCTGGAGGATAGTGATCTACGGCCGTCGTAATTCGCGGTGATGCGGCGGGCCCGCAGCCGTGCGGCGGCTGCTGCTGCTCGCCACCGCACATAAACCGGCGCTCGTCTCCGCCCGTCCTGAACCGAGCGCCTTCGGTGCTCAGCCACCGACCGAGAGGCACTTCGTTTGAACAATGATGAGGCACTCGGCTCGAATTGACCGCCGCCGGTGATGGCGTCCGCTCCCCACCTTCAAAGAGCACCGAACGCGGGCTGGTGAGGAGCAGTTCCCCGTGCCGCTACCGGCTGCTAGAGCCGGAGCCTGCTTACGTCAAGTGGCCTGGAAGTGTTTTGACGCTGCTGTCGGTTTAAAGTCCATGACACGCTAATTTTGGGTGGCTGCCGATGCGTGCTTCCTGTGTGCCAACGGCAGCAGCGGCCTCAGTCCTCGGCCTGTGAAGCCCAGTTTTACTGACTGGCCCGCAGCCACCCGTCTGTAACTTGTTACACAGTTATTTGTCTGAGTCATGATCAACGAGGAGCGGCTTCCCGATCGCCATACGGCGCTCACCAAGCGTCGCTTCGTCCCCGTCAGCGCGATCCTTCGATTGAGTGCATTCCCGTGACCAACATCCATCTCTGTTGGGGCAGCTGCAGCGCCTCCGAGGACCCATCGAAAGACCTTCACGGTGCGACTCTCTCCGCCCTCATCTTTCTCTCTCCTTGTCCAGTTCAAATTCGAACTTGGCGCCGGCGTGCCGGGGTCGTGCGAGCTTCCGTGACCCCGTGTGAGCTTGGCCGAGCGACGACCGACGGCCGGCCGCCGCTGTCTCGCCAGCAGCGCCCGTTCTCACGACACCCAGCTCCGGCATCGATCGCTCCGCCAATTTTAGCCGTGAGCGCCGCCCAGAGAGCGGCGTGCGTCACCGACGGTGCACGCCCCCCCCCCCCGCCGACGGCGACCCGAACGGCCCGAGCCGGCGGGGCGGCCTGTCGACGTCGACGCGACGGCACGCGACCGACCGGGAGTTCCAAGGCCGGTAGTTCTGCGAACTACCTACTGCCGCCGCTACTGAAACAACCACGGCTGCGGCGGCTGCGGCGTGCCAGGCGCCGAACCACCGCCGCTGCTGCGGCCGCTGAGCTGTCCTGCGGTCCGGGCACGGCTGCCAAATCGGATCTGAATCTGCATGGACGGCGGCGGTGGCCGTGGCCTCGACGGCAGCGACGCGGCGCCCTCTCAGGGACGCCACTTCCTGCCAACGTGCTGCTCTTCCCACGAGGAGGGGCGGTGGCGGCGGGGTGGGTGCGTTGCCCCCGCGGCCAGCCGGCTGTGTCGCCTAGGTGGTGACTCCCAGCTGGTCCGCCGACCCGCCTCGCTGAAGTGTAATCAGCAGAGGTGCGGGCTGAGCCGGACTGCGCCCGGTCGCTCCCGCGGGACGGCGGCGGCTCTGGACTGCGCTGGGCTGCAAGCGGCGGCGGCCGGCAGGCAGACAGATACCATCGCCATGACGTCTGGACGTCGTCCCGTGCCGCTGCTGATACGGAGCGGAGTGCAGCGCGGCCTCTGCCTCGGTTGAGAGGGGGACGAGGGCTGATGTGTTCGGGGTAGAGGTGGGGCGCGAACTGAGATGCACGGGGTCGGGGTCGAGACTGGGACGGGGTCAGGTGAGGTCAGGAGATGGACCGTGGTCGACTCGACACCGGACATGTCGGCCGACTGGATACCCCTCTGACCCAATGAACCACCATCATCGGCCTCGTCATCGTGCCACAACCGGAGCCAGAGGCGGAAATGATGCGGATCGCTCACTGATGTGTACACTGTACAGTGCACACACAGCTCGCTGTCAGGCGAAAGTGGCCCGTGGCAGGCCGGCCGGCGGCGGCAACGGTCTCGGCAGGAGTGTGTGAACGTTTCCTAGACCGCCGGACGTGCCACAGATGCATCACACGGGATCTGATAGCGTCGCTGTCCCGCAGTGGGCCCGGATGCCACCCGAGACGCCCGAAACACCTGTCCTGGCTCAGGCGGCGGCTTTGTGAGACTGTCTGTACCCAGGGGCCGGCTGTCCCCAGCAACCGTGCGACGGTGAGGCGAGGGTTTATCGCGCTGCAAACTAAAATGTCGTGATACCCTTTGGATGACGGCATGTCTCGCTGTCTGCACGACGATGACGGACGCGATCCGAATGACAGACTGCAAGGCGATGTATATGTATGATGATGGTCACACGCTCCGGACAGCTGACGTGACTCGAACAGATGCCGCGCTGAGCTCGGAGGAGTGCCACGCTGATGTCTGGCCGTCGGATCGCGATGGGGTGCCGATCGACACGTCCCAGCTGCCGAGGGCCAGGCTGACGGCAGCGGCAGCGGCTGGCGGCAGTGCAGTAACGCTACAACTGGGTGTGGAGATTCCCGGTCACGGTGTCGGCTCGTAGTACACTGGCCTACACACGCGAATCGGGCGGCGGTGAGTCAGACGGCGGAGATTCTCGGTTGTGGGTGCGGCGCGGTTATGGTAATGTGACATCAGTGGCGTGTTTGGGTCCCTGCTGGGAGAGCGAGCGGTGCGTCGGCGGCGTTAGTGACGCCTTACGTGGCTGTCGCGTCTGCCTGACAGCCGCCGCCCGCCGCCAGCCGCTCGGGATACGGGTGTCGCGACTCGTGTGAAACTGACGTCACCGTGGCGGCGGTGGTGGCGGCCTGGCTCACGGGAGCGTCCTTGCTTTCACTGGTGGGCGCTGGGCCGGCCTGCGCAGCGATACAACGGCGGCGGCGGCGGGATTGTTGCGGTTCTGTGGAGCTCCGCTGCCGCCGCCGTGGCCGTGGTGGCAGCTGGCCGCCTCTGAGCACAATACGCGGCCAGTGGAGGGCGGACAGGTCGGCCGCGGCCACGGCAGGACAGCCTGCTCCAGGCGGGACCCCGCTGGTCCCTGAGCTGGGGCTCGGCCGTCCCCAGCTGAGCCTCTCTTCCCTGCAGTCGGGGCAGGGGCAGGCGGTCCGGCCCGCTGACACAAGGTCAGCACAAGGGCGCAGCTGGACAGGTCCCTACCGACCCGCCGCCGGCCACCGGGATGTCAGCTGTCGCCTTATATAGCGGTTCTGAGATTTATCAGCACCTCCGTGGTGCCAGATGCCGTTTCCGCCTCGATAAGCGTTGTTTACTGACGGCGTATCGGCGGCTTCCTCGGGCCGACGCCTCTGTTGATGGCGTTATTATGAGCTGTCTTGGCGTACTTATGTGCCGTCTTGGCGTTATGATGAGCTGTCTTGGCGTACTTTTATGCCGTCTTGCCGCAGGGAATGTGCCGTAATGTGTGGACACTCGAGTACTCTGGTGGCCAAGGACTCTGGTGGCCAAGGACAGCGCGGAGGCTGTTTCCTATTTATGCCCTTTCCTCAGAAATGTTACCGGGTCACGAAACGCTTTCCCGCGACTATTTTAGTCGACTAACGGTTGATGTCTGACTCACTGCTGCACACTGTGGTTTGCTATGTGTGCGTGTTGACTGTTGTTTCCCTGTGACCGTTGTTCGGTGCGTCACACGCTCTGTAGTTGTCACGTCGTGTCCTGTCGCAATCCCGCTCTCGACACCGCGCGCACCTGTCACGGGAGCCGCACCTGTGCGGCCCTTCCGTACCCCGGCCGAGTGCAAAGTACACGGCGTGCTGACAGCCGTCCGGCTGTGCCGGTGACATCACAGTCAACTATCTGCACCGATGTCATCCCCCCCCCCGAGCGGAATCATGGCGTGATTCGTGACTCTAGTTAACTTCGCGGAATCGTGACTCCTTGTGACTCTTTGTATCGTAGCCCCGCGTGACTCTTCGTGACCTCTCAGTCGGTGTGGGTACACAAGCGACGCGCGGGGGTGCGTTGCGACGCGCGCTGGGTGGCGCACAGTGCGGCGCGGCGCAGCTGGCGCACATGCGGCGTATGTGCTCCATCGGAGCGGGGACCCTCCGGCGAAGTTCTGGCGGCCCGCGGCGGCCGCCGGCGGTCGGGACGACAGGCGGTCGGGTGGTGTGTTGTGTTAGCCTCCCACTGGCTGAGCAGCGTGCCTTCTGCACTGCTGTGCTGCACCAGCCGGCTGGTCTGTCGGGAGGCGCTGCCAGACGAAACGGTGGCGTAGTTATGACGCGGCGAAGGAGCGCATAAAAAGGCGAGATGGAACATGTGCTACTGGCAGGTTGTCGACCGTGGACAAAGGCGGCTTTAGCGATAAAACGATTAGACGGTAATCCGGTTTACAGTTAATCTTGATTTTACAGTTTTAACTCGCTGGAGGAATCCGTCAAGTCAAAATTCCTTTTCTTGATGAGTCTGTCACGAAGCTAAGTTATCACGGTCATGGATCGGTGATTAACTATCTATTGGTTTGGTAAGCGTCGCTGAGTGTTACTCAACCTCACCGGTGTCGAAACACCCCCCCCCCCCTCCCAACAACACCACCACCAATCATCGGGTGTCACGGGACATGGACAGTTTCGTCACGTTTGCATTTAACGAGTGCGTTTAGCGCAACGCAGCATGTCCTCGGTCTAGCCAGGTGCGCTTGATGCTAAGTAATTTGTATGTGTCCTCCGTGTGATGTTGCCACATGAAGTCATGCGATTTGTCATGTGATGTCGGCGTTGCCGTGGATTTCGTCTTGTGATGTGGCAGTGTGATGTGTGATATTTTCCAAGTGATGTCGCCGTGTGGTGCTGCCATGAAATGTCATCACGTGATTTTGCCGCGTAATGATACTGTGTTGGTTGTCCTCCTTCCTTGCCTGACTTTGGCTTCCTTCTGCTCCACAGTCGGCATGGACAGCAACATCACGCTGTGGCAGTTCCTGCTGGAGCTGCTGCTCTCCGACCAGTACACGCCGCTCATCCAGTGGACCAGCCAGGAGGGCGAGTTCAAGCTGGTCAACGCCGAGGAGGTGGCCAAACTCTGGGGCCTCCGCAAGAACAAGCCGCAGATGAACTACGATAAGCTCAGCCGCGCGCTTCGCTACTACTACGATAAGAACATCATCAAGAAGGTCATGGGGCAGAAGTTCGTATACAAGTGAGTCACGCGCGGAGCAGCGAGAGGACGGGGTTGCCGAGAGTTTGGGAGGTGATGAAGCGAGGGGTGAGGGTTGAGTGCGGACTCTGAGCTGTCGTCGAGCTGGCTGCTCTGAGGGTGTTTCTGGGGAAACTCCTGTGAGTGCACTTTTCGGACACGTCGTTTGCGGTGGCATGGATATCACAGTCAATTTACAGTTCATCTCTGACAGTATGATTAACCAATTGTTCCCTGTAATGACTGGGTTAAGGGGCTGATTACACAGAAGTCCTTCACATGCGCCTCTGAGAGCGGCTGGCACAGCTGCCTCAGCAGCCTGATTAGCGCCGGCCCGCACGGCTCCGTGCTCGGTAGTTCCCGGAGACGACTCTCTGGGGCCGTCCGCTCCGCGTTCCGAGACGCACGGCCGGCACAGCGGGGCAAAGTTAGCCGCCCAACTCTGCCAGCCACCGTTCCCGGAAGGCTGACCGCCGCTGGCCAGGGGAGGGGACGGGGACGGGGGTCCATAGCGGTCACTGCAGAAGACGGGGTCACCATACGGGCCGCCGTCCGCCGGCTCGGCCTCGGCTCGGCTGGGCGGCTGGGATATTGTGATGGGTGGTGCCAGGATCAGTGAAATAAATGTTCCAAGAAGGGAACTAAGTGACGTCGTTCGCCGAAATCTATCTTACCTGTGTCGCAGAGCCACCTGTTGCGAGCAGAGAGGGTGATGGGATTTCTATTATTGGCGCCGTGTCAGAATCTCGTGGGATTAATTTGGCCACGCGAGCTCAATAGCTGTCTAGCTGGCGAGTCCGAGTGTTTTATTGTTATGGCTAGTGGTAGTGGGAATTACGGTGCTGAAGACGTTTCCGAGATTTCTAAGTTTCAAGCTGGCGGACGAGTTTAACATCGATGTGTGTTACTTGGACATGACCTGGGTAGCTTAGTTGGAGCTCTCTGGCCAAACCAAATGACGAATGTTTTTAAGAACTCTCGTGAATTGACAGTTCACTTTGTTCAATTGCATTGTGCCGCATTGCGCATATGTGCTATGTCTACCGTCACAAACCAGTGCCAGTCTTTTTATCTTATATCTCAGAGTGTTGTCTATGCTTGAAATATTGTACCTCTGACGCACGCACATTAAATGTAATCAGCTTGAGCATTTGCGAGCTCGGTGGGGTAATTGTATCGCCCATCGTCATTCCCTCTGTTCGTCCGAGTTGAGCTGACCTCTGCCGCTCCCTATACTGACGGTGGTGCCCTCCCTCCACAGGTTCGTCACCTTCCCCGAGCACATGAAGCTCGAGAAGTCGGTGCCATTCCACGTCAAAATGGAGCAGCTTCAGAAAGTAGGCGGGCCAGGCGGCGGCGGCGGGCCGGGGACGCCACAGCCGCCCCCGCCCCCGCCACAGCAGCAACAGCAGCAGCAGCAGCAACAGCAACCGCCGCCGCCGCCGCCGCAGCCGCCCTCGCTTCCCTCGCTGCCCAAGATGCCGACCGGCTTCACTCCCTACCAGAGTGCCATGCACAACAACCTTATGAGAAGTAAGCATACATGCCGTGCAGTCTCTGCCTATCGCGTGTATTGCGTGTAGGGTTCTCGGGTACTTCGACTGTTGAACTACCGTTAAGGCGTTTCGCAAATGTTGTCCCAGCATGTTCACGGCAGTTTTGTCACTCGATTTTCCTACACCCTTGTTGCTTTTTTGGACCAGCTGGACGGACCTTTCTCTTGGTGGAAAGTATATGTGTGTGGTGATGTAATTTCTGGGAAGTCCGAAGCCGAAATTTGAGGAAGATTCAACATGATTGCAGTATGAGGCATTACATAAGTTTATATTCCTGCATGAGCAAGGGAAAGCCATTAAAATTAAATCACCTTGTTGATGTAGCACGCAAACTTTGCCCTACCGAATATGTCGTCAAAACATTGACCGGTTTCCTAAACTGGGACGTCGCTGAATGTTGTAATGCCAGTCTAGAATATGGGCCATCGGTTTCCTTTGTCTCTGTGAACGTCCGATTTTCCATGTTCACTCATCCTCATGATAATGCAGCGATTCACTAAAGATGTCAAAACTAGTACCGCCACATGTACAATAGTACATCATTCCCGCCGCTTATAGCCTTATCAGTCGTGTTTGAGTTGTGTATACTTAAAAATTTACGCTGGAAAGACCATGTGTCCTCCTTTTGTGTCCTGAAACTCGATCGCCAAGTGTCGCCGTCACTGCTGCCCTGTCCCGAGCCTCAGAATAAGGCAGGTGACCCTTAAATAGCATTCGGTGAAGTGTGTAAACAGTCGCCAGGAATGTGTTTCGTGGTGTATCGACGCCGCCGGCCGTCCAGTGGTCGGCTGTATATTGTACGAGTAAACCCACCTCTGTAAACGGAACGGCGCTGTCGGACGCCCTTGGCCCGTGTTTAGCTGGAACGACCAGGCAGTGAGATTATTTATCATAGCGGTGGCTCGGCGGCCAGCCGATCGACTGTGCCCCAACTGGCGACCCGGCGTGTCCTCTGGTGCGTCGGATGAAGCGTGGTCTTGTAACAGTTTAGAGATGGTTCGTCAGTCGTTGGTTTGGGTATATAGATGGCCGCTGACCAAGTGTCTCTCTTGTCCGCCAGTAGAGATGGTTCGTCAGTCGTTGGTTTGGGTATATAGGTGGCCGCTGACCGAGTGTCTCTCTTGTCCGCCAGATCCGGCCATGGAATCGATGTCGATGTACCACCAGTTCCTGCGGCACCCGTACTCTATGGGCGCCCTACCGCCGCGTCCGGACGTGTACCGCGACCTGCGCGGCTACCAGGACCTGCCGCCCGTCTCCTCAGCACTGCCCAGGCTGCCGCCGCCGGCCGCCGTGACCAGCGGCGCACCGCAGCGGCCCCCGCCGCCGCCGCCGCCGGCCGCCTCCGCCGCCCCCGCCGGCTCGCCGGCCGTCACCGATGACAGTACGACAGACAGCGGCGGAAGCAGGTCTCCGTGTCAGCAGCCGAGGCCCGCGTCTGCCTCTGCGACACCGCGCGAGACGCGGGTTAAGCTGGAGCCGCCGGGGACGCCGGAGCGACTGCGGCTGCCACCTGTACCGCCCATCTGCATCAAACAGGAGGTGGATGCCGACGAGCCGCCGCACGGCGATCATGCCGACGCGCTGGCGGCGCCGTACGAGCGGCGGCCGCTGGCGCTGCCGTCGCCGCGCTGCCGCTCGCCGCGACGCTCTCCGATCCGATCGCCGATGCCGCTCAAGACGCCCAAGTCGCCGCTGTCGCTGCTGACCCCCAAGTCGCCGCTGCGCTCGCCGGCGGTGCCCAGTCGCAGCCCCGACTCGTGGCGCGCGCAGGATCAGCCGATGAACCTGGAGATGCCGAAGCGCGGCCAGAAGCCGAGGCCGGCGCACAGCAGGCCGAGCAAGTCCAAGCCGAGTCCGCTGTCGATCACGTCGATGGACTCCAGCTCTCCGCTGTCAAGTCCGCACCCGTACTCGGCCAATTCGCTCAACACGCCCGTCGTGAACCTGGCGTCGCCGTCCTACATGCCGGTCGTGCCGACGCCGACGCCCTACGGGTTCCACTTCTTCCCGTCGTTCTCTCCGATGGCCAGTCTGAGCCCGCACTTCGGGGGAGGACAGGGCTCCATTTTCCAGTTCCCACCAGTGCTGACGAGCACCAGCCACCTGCTGTTGCCCCGCTCGCCGTCGCTACCGCTGCTCACGCCGCCCGAGCAGGTGGCGCCGCTTAGCCTCGTCTCACCCAGCAAGACGATCTCCGTGAAGTTATGATATCCGGACTCGCCGCCGGCGCCGGCGCGCAGCTCGTGACGTGTCGCGCGCGCCCCTGGCGGCCGCTCCAGGAACTGTTGGGAGGAGTAGTGGCGCCGCCGGCGGCCGGGCGGCGCGGCTCCTCGTGGAGGCGCGGCGCCGCGTGCGCTTCCGTGCCAATCAGCTGTGCTTGGTGTGTCGGTGTGCGTCTGCTCAGAGGCGGTAGGCCCGTCTGCCAGGGTGTGCTACCTCCCGCGTGCGCCGGCGTCGCTACGTGTAGGACGGGCATTACGTGTGCGTGGCGCACGTATCTCATGTAGTGTGGCGGGCGGCGAGCGCCTGCACTGTGTGCGCTGGTGTGTGAGTGAGAGTGTCGCTCGCGTAGAAGAGTGCAGTGCGGTCGGCGCGGCCGGGGTATTTTGTACACGGAGGTGGCCGTGCGACGCGGCCGCTTCCCCGCTCATCTTGACATCAGTGCCTTGTAAATATTATATACACACACCAACGCGAAGTACCTGTGGGCGGCTCTTTCAGTTGCGGTGCGGGAGGCCTGCGGGCGGGATGGTCGCGGGTTGACCCCGGTGTTGTGCGGGTTACCACTCCAGGACTGCCGGCCGAAAGGCGTTCAGACGGAGAGCGAGAAAGAGTTGTTTGGTAGGCATAGGGATCGTATCGGCGGATCAGCTAGATGCTTTGTTGGTTCTGAAGCTGGTCTCAGCGTTTTGAAGCGTTTGACTGTGGGCGAGTGCGTCTGTTAGTTGTTGGAGAGATCCGTCTTTCTTCTCGCCCTGACCAGCGCGCCATAGCTCGCGGGGCGCCGGGGCGGTCGGAGCCGGAGGATGCTCCGTGGAATGTGTGGCCGTGAGAGAGCAGGCTGTTACTGCGCGGCGTGCCATTAATGTTCGCATTTACTGTACGAGTGGCGCGGCGCCGGCGTTCTCTGGTTCTTGTTCTTCTTGTTCGGGCGACGCCGCTTGCTCGGTGTTCTTTTCAGTGTCGTCTCTCCGGCTGCTTTAAGTGTTTGTATTTAAATGAGTTTTAATCGCTGTACTCGGCGGCCGTATCTGTAAGCTTCTTCCCGACATAATACTTCCCGGCCGGGGTCACACGATGTATCCTTGAGCGATGCGGCGCGGCGCTGCTGAGGGCCGGCGGCGGGCGGCCGCCCGGGTCGTCTCCGTCTGCGTCTGCATGTCCTGGCAGGTGTCCGTATCGCCCCGGGCGTCCGCTCGCCGACAGCCCCGCGGGGCGTCTTGCTGTCGAGATGGCGCGCGTGGATCGGATGCCGCCGGTGCTGCCTGTAAATACTGTTCGGGGCGTCCCAGAGACGTCCATTATTTTGGTATTGATCACTTGTGATACAAGTATTGTGCTGTTCGCGTGAATACAATGTGCCAACCGTTCATCGTTAAAGGAGAATATACCGTTCGAACATTATTGGTCTGTGCGCTGTGAGGTTTGCGGCCGAGTTGGCCGACTCCTGGTGAGGGTGAGGTCATGGCCGATGCGTCTGAACTTTGCCCTTCAGGCAGCTAGAGAGATAGCGCGCCACTAAATTCTGAAGCGTTCAGAGAACTGTTAGTTTAGTGACGTGTTTCATGTGAAGGTTAAAGACGTGGTCAAATGAATTCATAACACTGCTGAGGTGCTGAAGATAAATCAACCGTAATAGCCTGTAGCCAAATGCTAACATGCCGGAACTATTTATATTGTATCTCGTGCCAGAATTATCCCTCGCTCTGGAACATTGCCATGGCATCCTTGCCATGTCTTGCCCCCCCCCCCCATTCCTCCCCCATTTAACACTCTGCCGCCAAATTACGTGTTAACTGTCCGCTATTGCTTCAGTCAGGCGGCTCTTTTCGCCCTGAGCTGAGCTTCGCTGACCGACAGCTCCTGGCACCACCGCCAGCACAGCGCCGAGCGGCTGCCGCAGCCAACAGACCTCAGCCGTGGCCGCACCCCGCACCGCACCATACCCGGCCGCACCAAGGCCAGAGCGGCGCCTTCTCTGAACCTGGCTCTGATTCAGCCCTCGGAGCGCAGGATCACGGGGCGATGTGGTCAGCTGGTGGATCAGCCGGGCAGGAGGACGGGAGGCCCGGGCGGAGGGAGGGCAGCGGCGGCGGCGGCGGCGGCGGTGGCGGTGGCGGCAGCGGCAGCGGCAGCGGCAGCGGCAGCGGCAGCGGCAGCGGCGGGAGCGCGAGACGCGCGCGGCAGAGGCGGTGGCGGGTAGCGGCGAGCCAGCTTGGGAGTCCCCCGCGGCGAGGCACACGGTAGGCGGCGGCGGCGGCGGTGGCGGTAGCGGCGGCAGCGGCGGCGGCGGCAGCGGTAGCGGCGGCGGCGGCGGCGGTGGCGGTGGTGGCAGCGGCGGCAGCGGCAGCGGTAGCGGCGGCGGCGGTGGCGGTGGCGGTGGTGGTGGCGGTGGCGGCGGCGGCGGCGGTGGCTACCCAGCCCATCACTGCTCCCAGGAGCAGTGGAGCGCCGCCCGGTCGGTCCGGCCTGTCCCATCCCGCAGTCCCGCACTCAGCCAGGCATGGCATGTCGTGTCGGAGCGCTGGCCGCCGGCCGAATGGTCCGCCAGGGCTCTGCACAGGACCGAGTTCCTGTCGAGTCGCCTGTCGCCAGCGACGGTGACAGCGCCTCGCGGCTTGTTTGACGAACAGGTGAGGTCGCTCCGCCGCCGCCTCCGCTGCCGTCGCCACCACCGCCACCGCCGACGGCGGCAGTGTAACCCACTGCGACCTGGCCAGACCCCTGGCGGCAGACCGCGCAGTTCCCCTGCCGCCGGGAACTTCAACGGGCGGCGGGCGAGTGTGGCGGCGGTGGTGGCGGTGGAGGGCGAACACAGGTGAGTTGTGAGAGGTGGTAATGGTAGGCCTCGGGGCACGGCTGCTGCTGGGGGTCGCTCCGTCTCTGTCCGTTCCCGCTCACCTAGCACAGGTCAGTTGACCTGCAGCGGAGATAGTGTGATGTCCTCCAGTCACGCTGCGAAACGCATGGCCAGGGGTTAATCTGGTGGACGATCTAATTGCTCGTCTGATTGTCACCGATGTGGCTCGCCCCGTCCCCCCCCCCACACGCCACCGGTCCGCACCGTATAACGACCTCAGGTGTTTGGTCGGCTGGGGCAGATACTAGAACAGTGCTGGATGGCGCGGATCTCAGCGTGCAGCAGCCTCTCAACGCAAATTACGAAGTGCTCTAGGATGATTTGTCAGATGCATGCTTAAAATCCGAGGCCGGCGCATAGCTAACGGGCAGTAGTGGAGAGATATCTATAGCAGGCGCCTCAGGAACCTGGTGACACGGACACATGACCTGGTGACAACGGACACAGTTTGTACTGGTGACCCGGATCTCTTTATGGACCTGGTGACACGGACACAGGACCTTTTTGTTTCAACATTAATGTCGACTCGCGTGTCCGTCTGTGTCGTTATAGTCGTTGCAATGAGCTAATGCGTTCTCAGAAAGCTGGCACGCGTGTCGGCGGGAGCTTCCACTGCCACCCACCTGTCAGAGCTCCGAACAGGAGGGTCATTCAGGTCGCCGGCAGGTGAATGCCGTGGTCATGAAATGTCAGATTCTCTGAGAGCAGTCCAGTGTAATTGTCGAGTTACTATAGTCGTTTTCATGCCGTGTTTTAATCGTTTGTGCTTCGCACGCCTTTCTCCGTTTTTCCCTTTTCAAAAGATAATTTCGCACATCTTACGAAGGACTGGGCTGGATAGATACAATCGCCTCAACTAAGATTAGCAATGGCATGTCGCAGGGGGAGTGTGCTTGTGCTACCCCATATAACGTCAGCCTCTGTCTTTAATTATTTGCAACCAAAAACGGCGTCGTCACCTTTCGAAAGTTTGGGGGGACGGAGGTACTTTGGAGTTGATTCTTTCCATGCAACGCCCGTAGGCGTTATGTTACAATTCGAAAATGTTTTTTGGGGGACGCGTCCCTACTCCCTCGTCTCCCCGCTTCCGACGCCCATGACAACCGACCATGGGCGTCGGAAGCAGGGGAACGCGTCCCCCCAGACATTTTTTGATTTTAACATTGCGTCTATGGGGGTTGCATCCATAGGCGCAGGAGCCGGGGGCAGGGGGGCAACTGCCCCCCAACATTTTCGGATTTTAACATTACGCCTATGGACGTTGCATGGAAAACGAATCGAGACTTTATAAAATGCCATTTGCCCCCCCCCTCCACAACTATCAAAATGGATTCCACTAACGCCTGGGCCTGGTCATCATGTTGAGCAACTGGAAAGCGGAAAACAGTGACGACATTCAAAGGTTGGTCCAGCCCGAAAACTTCTCGGGATGGTGACGACGCCCTTGAAACCAATTGAAACCGACCTTGTTTGACTGGGTAACGCAAGGGCGCATTCTAAATTAAACTGCATTGAACGTGAGCCGCAACGTCGGCTGCTATTCCGCCTATGCCCCGTCACTGCTCACTTCCAACACGTGTGTCGCGCGATTGATGCTCCTTTCAGAACTCTCCATCACTCAAAGTGTTTGCCGACCACTTACTGACGTCAGCTTCCCGCGAATTAATCTCTCGACTCTGGCCGGTCATTCGAGTCATTCAATGACATCATCTGACGCCGAGCGTTCCGGCGATTTCAGGAGCGGTGTTTTTGACAGCCGATTTATCTCAATCATCGCCTGTTTCGGCCATCTGCCGGCGGTTCGGCACACACACTTGGATAATGAACATCTTGCGATAGCGCCCGTGATTAGTGTCCAGAACGCACACCCTCGAAAGGCGCTCCGCAAGGTGAGGGTCCATAGCGGTCAATCATTGGTGGGGAGCCACGAAGAGTCAAGACTCAAGACACATGGGAGATAGAGGTGCAGGGGACGTTGAGGGAGAGACTCTCACATAGATATCAAGGAAGACGCGGAGAAGGGAGTCAGAGGATGTGAGAGGGAAGGCACATGATGAGGAGATAAGAGGGCAGGGGGCTGGGAGCCTGCGAGGGAGTGAGAGGGAAGGCACAGGATGAGGAGATAGGAGGGCAGGGGGCTGGGAGCCTGCGAGGGAGGGAGGCAGACAGGTGGATTCAGGTCACTCAGGGAGTCGGGGTGACATTCCTAGTGAGGGAAGTCGCTGGGATGGAAGGGAGACGGAGAGGGAGCTGGCTTCACCTCTGCGGAGCGTGTCCGGTGTTGTGTGCGGGCGGCAGGGATCGGGTGACGGTCGCTTCCTGTCGGTAGCCGTCCCCCGCTGTGGAGACAGCCACAAAAACGGGCCGAGACTCACACGCACACACCCGCGTGGGAACCGACTGGGAATCAGTGCACTCTGCTTTGGGGGAGAAGCAGCACCAAGGGTGGGGAGATGGGAGACGAATGAAGGGAAAAACGGGAATTTATATCAGGTTGTGGTCGAACAATGTGGCAGGTTTCACGAATATTTATTCGAACGTATTATGTATTATCTTGTATTTACAGGCACCTGCCACGAATCCAGCGACAGTCAAGTGAACCATCCACCGCCAAGACTAAAAGAAGATAAGCCATGTAAAGGCCAGAATTTTGAAGCATCTCCATTCTCCAGCCAGCAGCCGATGACATGGGTGTGATTCAACTGACCACGTGTCTCCTTGTCCTTTTACCGACTGTTGCACACGTGAGTATGAAAAACGCCGTACCACTTATTTTATCTTTCGTATTTTCTTGCTGATCTGGATGAAACTGAGTATGGAGGTGGACAGAATAAAACATGAAACGATGTAGCAAGTTAGTTAGGCTTAGGTGCAATCGATTAGAAAAACCTTCATCAACCATCAGAAGCGCAGCCAGACCTTCAGAAGGGGGAGCCAGTCATGGTGTCCCCTAAAATTATACCTGTGGATATGAAAGCTCTTCAGATTTCAGCCACTTTATTTTGCGAGGGTCCCTTTTTTGACGATTTTTTGTTCCTTTAACAGACTAACTTGGGCCCTTTGGCAGACTCGAGAGGCCCCTGAACAGACTCAATGGGCCCCTGGACATGATCGAGAGGACCCTGGACAGGTTTTTGGTCCCTCAAGTGGGCTCAATGGGCCCATGGACATGCTCGAGAGGTTCCTGGACAGGTTGCTGGGCCCTAAATGGGCTCAATGGGCATCTGGTCATGCCCAAGAGGCCCCTGGGTTAGCTTCGGAAGCCCTTCATTGTATTGGAGGGCCCCTGGCATGGACCAGAATGACCCCTCTCCTGGTTTGAGGGCACCTCTGTGGCTTTTTCAAACCATTGACCTGATTCAAATGGTATCTGGGCCAATCTCGGTGGGCCCCTGCGAACCGTAAGAGACGGGGGCAATTGCCCCCTCCTCCTGGCTGCGCTAATGTCAACCATTACATACTTTACATTAGGTACAATTTCAAATCTATGAAATGTGTATACCTGGTGTGTGACCGTGTTTACTTTGTTTTCGTGGTGCTGATTAGTTCGGTTTCGCTTTTCTGTCATTTTTTTCGTCGTAATATCTTTATATTTCGATAAGCGTCCATGATCCATCTTTTGATGTCATCCACCTGATATTTAGTCTGTTTGGTAACTCAATTAGTTTCCCGATACTATTCCTTTTTATGCAAAAATAATTGCAAGTTTGTTGAATCATGTATCAATCCAGATTCCAGACTCCAGTTACCTAGGGCCAGATAATTTACTTTAATTTCGATGATTTGTCCAAGAGTTCAGAGTTCTTGTAGCTACTAGCGCCACCTACTCTTCTGTTTTCAGAGTTTCCTGTTCCCGCTGAAAGATGGCGCTGTATGTAAGGATAACGCTGACTGCGTGTCGCCGTCGTTCCCGCGCGGCTGCTGTCTGATGACTGGCATGGAGCACGGCAGGCCAATCGGACGCTGTCAGCCCATCCCCAAAATAGGTTAGTATGCTGAAGTCTTCCATCGTCTCAAACTCTTGACGAGAGTTGTCCCTGATGGCTGGGTGTGAGCAGTTTGCTTTTGCCGATTTGAAAATAAACATGTTTTGATATTTATGACAAATAGACATACGGTATCCGGATTTCGATAATGTGCTTTGATCGTGTGCCCCTGTATATTTGAAGCCTCCTAGCAACGTCACGTTGTCATACTTACTGGAGTTGTCACTAAGGTTTCTGGTCATTTATGTATTTTCCCCATTATTGAATAAGCCGAACTTCTGCTCTAGCTGAGAAGCTGAACAATCATTATGCTACCTGAACGAGTGGCTGTGTCGAGAGAGACTGTTAGGTTTAATCAAACGATACCAACGGATCGCAGACAGCCCTTAGACTGCACTTTGTTTGCTTGCTTTCATAAAACTCGTTAAACGGATATATTTGCGCACGCTTCTGAAAAGTTCAACGTCAAAAGTCACCGGAGAACAGTTTTGTTGTGATACTATACTCCAGGGAGGCATCGCTTTTAACTTGAAAGGCTTCTCGCTCAATGAGACCTTTCTTCTCGGTACACGAAACAATTCAATTATGTCTTGCTAGAGCAGCTTAGCCGCTGCTAGCCTGAGAAGCTTAGCTGCTGCTAGCCTGAGAAGCTTAGCTGCTGCTAGCCTGAGAAGCTTAGCCGCTGCTAGCCTGATAAGCTTAGCCGCTGCTAGCCTGAGAAGCTTAGCTGCTGCTAGCCTGAGAAGCAGATCAGTCGCATGTTAGTTAATTCCCCATGTGTACGGTTATATAAGTCCAATAGCTGTCGCGGTTATATATTTCCGGAACCTGTCGCTGTCTAATACCGTTTCTTCTTGCACCACAGCTATACAGATAGGTATACATCGTAGAGGTATACTGTAAATCAGTAGGTACTGGTGTCTGGTACCAATACCTACCTTCGGTACATGTATTCGTGATTGGGTTCGTGATTCGTGAATGTACTTCATATTGATTTTATGCAGTTGACGCTGCTTCTCGCTTATAAAGGTATTTCCTTTTCGTATCAATTCATTATTTCCCCACAAAGATGGGTACATACATGCAATGCAAAGGAATACCAATACCGAAACGCTGCTTCAGTTGTATGTTCTTATTATTTTGTACATTGCTTAGTGTTGACGCACGTGCTGTGTGTTTTATGACGCCCGTTTGCCAGGGGAGTACTGCGCGCTCGGGACCGATGTCCTCGATCCTCGCTATAGTTGTTAACTTTTGCACGTGCGTTGTGTTTTAGTGACCCAGGGGAGTCACTGCACGCCCGGGGACGCGAAGTCGCCGTATTTCCCGGCTATAGTGTTACTGCACGTGCTTTTGTTTATATTGACGCCCTTGCCAGGGAAGACTCACGCCCGGGACGAAGGTCGACCGTATCCCTCGCTAATAAGTGTTAACTGCACTTGCTGTGTGTTTTATGACGCCCGTTTGCCAGGAGTACTCGCGCGGGCCAGGACCGAATGCGCCGTATCCTCGGCTATAGTGATAACGCACGTGCTGTGCTGTTTTTATGACGCCGTTTTTGCCAGGGATAACTGCGCGCCCCGGTGACCGAAGTCGCGTATCCTCGGCTATAGTTTAACGCACGTCTGTGTGTTTTATACGCCAGGGGATACGCGCGCCCGGGGCCGAAGTCGCCGTATCCTCGATACTCGTGTACACGTCTGGTGTCCGTGTGACATCGGTCTCATCTGCCGAGCCGCCAAATACGAACAGCTGCCGTCCCGGGTACGTTCAGCTTACTCTTCTCAATAGTCGGCAATAGTTAGAGCAGCACGGGACAGAAATGTGACAGATTCTGGCGTTTTACAGCTGAGTTCTCATTTCTTTACTTGTGGTTATAGGTGCTTGACAACAGGCGTCCCCAATCGCTGCTAGCATCGGTGTAGTTGCATTTAATTTATCACGGCCTTAAAGCGTCCCACTGACGCGTTTTGTTTTACCTTTGGGTACCCATTTCCACCCATTTCAATGGGCGGCATATGACCTTCGCTGTCGGTCCGCCCTAACACCCAAATCATCATCATCCACCCATTTAAAAATTGGAGCCTTTTCCATTTTGATTGTACGAATTAAAATTGTAAATATACTGTTGCCAGTGTGCCAAATGGCTCGAAAACAGCACACGCTATGTATTTATCTATCCACGTACCGTCGTAGCGTCTGCGTTTATCTTGCTGAGTTCTCCTTTGAGGTCTCCCGGTTGTCTGGGTACCTTGGTCTGGGTCTCACTCGCCACTTTGGTACCTTGGTCTGGGTCTCACTGGCCACTTTGGTACCTTGGTCTGGGTCTCACTCGCCACTTTCTGACGAACTGCTGCGCTGCTTTTCAGATGGGAGCCTACACGGACCCGCAGTGTGTGCCGGAAAACTTCCCCGATTACGCCACTGCACCGTTCCATCGACCATTCAGCATCGATCTCGACCGGGGCGTAACGGTCGTGTGACCTGGGCGTTACGGTCGCGTGACCGTGGTGTGACCTGGGCGTAACGGTCGCGTGACCGTGGTGTGACGGTCATGTGATCTGGGAGTAACAGTCATGTGACCTAGATGTGACGATTGTGCGACCAGGGTGATCCTAGCATAGGTACTCTGCGTGTAAACTGTAGCGGTCGCCGGTCGTGTGATATTGTACCTGAGGCCTCTATAGCATCTGGCCCCTTGCAACTCGGACGTGAAGTCCTGGCCAACGGACACAATATTTTTGAACTTCTATGCGCTATGAAGTGTTAAGGAAACTCGTTAAATGGGCTATAATTTGTTTAGTTCATTCTCTAGTTGCCACTTTATACTCTGTAATACTACTCTGATAAATTCATCGCTTTGGCTGAGTGAAGCCAGCCCTAACTTTGGTGGCAGATAACCTTCAGAATCCCACGGGTGTGAAACTATGTCATGCCACACCATGTCATATTTTCATTTATCAGGGTATGATCGAGATATGACCTCGACATCGAACAAACCATGTGACGACCAAGAGGACAAAATGCGGGCAGGGGGGGGGGTCTGTTTCGTCACGTGACAAGAGAGGAGAACGGAAGTACAACAAGGGAGCAGACGCTGCGTGTTGGGCTGACTGTGGTAACTTTGGGCCAGGGAAGAGCTGCTGAGTGGGGTTTGTGTCGATGATTGCAGCTTCGAGTGAAAACCGTATGTTTTACTGTGGTGTTATGATGGACTATAGTTGAATCGCCGACTATTTTATATGAATGTGGTGAGGAATGGTTTACAGCTTTATTCTTCCATGCTGCTATTATGAAGGTGGATGGTATTAACTAATGGAAATATGACAATAAAATAAATCATGCCATCAGTCTTTCACGCTTGGGCTGCATCATGAGCTCTTCTCGTCTTGGCAAGCATTTTAACATCATCAATTTTCTCACCAACGACAAAATAACATGTTTTAGCAAAAAATAGTCGAAAAGTGAGGTCATGCCCCCCGTTTCTAAGCATATGCAGCGGTAAACTTATGACGTCGCAGTTGCAGTAACTCACTAAATTATATCCGTCGGGAAGGAAGTCAAATACATTGCCGACAGGCGACATGTTTTGTTTCCGGTCATCACTAGATAATATACATTTTTTACCGAGCATATGGTGACATCACAAATTTTGCGCTGAATGATCTCACAACTGATCCAATAATTGAAAAAGACCAGAATCGACTGATATCTCCGCTGCAATACTTAATCACTGAACCATAAGGTTGACATTGTCCGTACTTCAGCAAGCTCTGACTAAGCACATTCAGCCTATCCCGGTGATCAGAATGCCTGTCGCTGTAACTGAGGCCCGAGCTATGTTTGGTTTGCTTTTGGTTCTGGCTTTGGAAT